>JASDQU010738202.1:28529-69014 GCA_032191745.1 Picea mariana | reverse complement strand
TATTGATTATTTCTCATATATTGTGCATGGTGTACTGTGGTGTATTGGTGTAACTCTTATACTATTGTTCATTGCTCATTGGATATAATTGAATGGTTTAAGTATAAGTTGAAAAAGGTTTTAAATTGTACTTGATACTGATTCACCCCCAACTCAGTATCAACAATATACCACATTTCTTAGGAAACTAGAGTTCAAAAGGTTTATATTGAAAATATAAAAGCACATAGTTTGAATATGAACGGCGAGCTACCAAATCCTATGTGAAATGATAAATTTTGTCATAAAGACTGGTAGAATCGGAATAGGATAAATCCTAACTGTTCATCTCTAAATATCAATGGTTAGATCAAATATTGAGGTATGAGACTTGGTGAGCTAGCTTAGCCACGTTAGTGCCATGATAGAAACCTCATTAGTGCCACATGTCCAGTTAGATGAATTCCAAATTAGAACTATGTTTCCAGTCATACGAGTTCCACATTAGAGGGATTCAACGTCAATGATATAACAATAAACTATGCAGATTCCACACACATTACCACATATTGGGACACGTGTCAATGCCATGTCATCCAGTACAGAAGAATACGTCCACATAAAAGCAAACTCATTTGCAACATTAGTACAAGATATCTGGGAAAACAACTAATTATTAAATCATCATAGAGATAGTGAGCATGACAGATAATATGTGAAGAAAAGAACTCAAACTAGCGAACTAACGAACCCACAGTGAGATATTGAGAAATGGATAAGTACCAAAAATCGACCAAACGTAGATGAAGAATGAGGCAAGTTCCGTAGATCCTTCTCCAATGGTAAGAACTCAAAAATTGACTAAGTGTTAAAATGAAGTAGAGATAATGAGCACGTCAAATAATCGAGAGCATGAGAAGAAATGAGTGTGAACCCACAGACCCGTTGTAGGATATCAAAAAATTGACTAAGTGTTGAGAATCGGTCGGACGAATGAGGTCATGAATAAGATAAGAATGGAAATGTACCATGGACCCACGGTAGGAGTTTGAAAATTGACTAAGTGTCAAGAATCGATCAAACAACCCAGGAGGTCACCACTTGTCATAGATCGGATGACTCAAGAAGTCACCATGTGTCATAGATCATATGGCCCTAAGGGTCAAATATTTGATGCCTCATAATGTCTCATAGACTCACGGTGAAATGCTTAGAAAATTTTCTAAGTATGGGTGCAAAGTGAATGTGGCAGAACATGAAGGTGCATTATGGAGGTCTCGGAAGTATGAAAAGATTTGGCTTAGACACAACGATAAATTATTGAAAATGTGTCTAAGTATAGGTGAAAAATGTGTACAATGGAACTTTAGGGTGTAATTTGGAGGTCCCAGAAGTTTGAAAGAAAGAAGATATATGCCTTAGACCCACGGTGAATCCATCGACACTTGGATCAATGGTTAATATCAATCTGAGGTCTAGATCAAATGAATGTTGTGCATTGTGGTTGCATTGTGTGTTTTGATGGGTAGAGAACAGATCAACGAACATGATTGATTTGAGAAGGCGATATGATGGCTATCAGAGTATGTTCCATTAGAGAGGTTTTGGTTAGAGTGGAATTATTTACAAGTGGATGGGTTTTGACAGATGGGATTCCAAGGGTCAATGAGAGGCCGATAAGATGATATCCGGATAGCTCAAGAATCCGATAGACCTAGAGGTCCTAATGAATGCAATCGTAGAATTGATGGTGGAAATTGAATGGACGTCCATATCGAATGATGGTTGTGTAGTGTGGTTACACGTGTTTTTGATATGCTAAAAGAAGATCGATGGTCAAGATAAAATCAAGGATAGATCGGACAATTGTTGAGAACTAAGGGTGCATTGTGTTTTTTCGTAGACACTAAAATAAATCAATGGAAGAGATTGAATATTAATTATATATGACGAGTGCTAAGTGTCGAAGTATGCAATGTGATATGTGAACAAACTGTGTGAGAAGGAAGGTGTCTGAACTAGTTTCAAAGGATATTTGAAACCTGGGTTTGAGGAATAAGAAAAGGGAGTTGGAGCCAACCCCATGAAACTTTGTATGTGGACAAATCATTGAGTGCATGACCTGTATAAATAAAAATTACCAAATCATTTTGAAAAGTGTGTGTATGGATGGAAGTGAGTAAGTGAGGATCGTGGAAGAGAAGCTCTGAGGTTCGAAGGTCCAAGGATAACTGCAAAATAAAAGGAAGATAATGCTATTGACAAGGGTGGCTGGGAGGTGTAATGACAAAAGGAAAATCTGTAGGTTGTGAACAGTAACAAAAAGAGATAGTGCAACAAATTTGAGTAGATGAATACTTGAAGAAAAAAAATGATCTGATATTAATGACAACTTGAGGAGATTGATGTTTCCAATGAAATTGATATCCGCGGGAACTGTTGAGTTGGTATTTAGCTAAGGGGGTTGGTGTATCCTGTAGGTTGGTTCCTACAAACATCATTTCTAAGTTGGTGCTCGAGAAAGGAGATCGATGTCTCCTATAGGTTGGTGCCTACAAACATCATTTTTGAGTTGGTGCTCATGAAAGGAGATTGGTGTCTTTTGCAAGTTGGTTCCTGCAAACATTATTTCTGAGTTAGTGCTTAGGAAAGGAGATTGACGTCTCTCGTAGGTTGGTTCTTTCAAAGCATTGTAACAATAGGTTGGTGCCTACAATATGTTTTAAGGAAATTTTTGTGGTTTTCTCCCATTTGGGTTTCCACATTAAATCTCTATGTATTGTGGATAATGTGTTTTTATGTACAGTTCTCATTAACTGCTTATGATTGGTGAAGTAAAACTTAGTCCTATAATGATTCACCCCCCTCTCAGTATAAGTGAGTGTGCCAACACTAAACTATTGAACAACATATGGTATTTTACCATATTAACTTCCATACCAGTAGCTCCACAATAGGTGTCCAAAAATTATTTGTATTTTTTAAATTCCTCAAAGATACTTGGTCAAACAACAAGATGTCATCAAAAAACAAAATATGAGTAATAAAAGAAAAATCTACCACTTTTATACCCATAATGGAGCTCTCTCTCTTGTCCTTTTCGATCAACCTACTTAGGCCTTTTGCAAATTTCAAGGACCATGGGAATCCGCCATTAATTGAACATCATGTAATATTTTCTTAAATTAACTTCCACACTTGTAGCTCCACAATAGGTGTACAACATATCATTCCATTTTTTTGTTTCCCTCAAAGATCCTTGTCCTAACAACGAGACTTCTTCAATAAACATCATATGAGTAATAAACACAAAGTATGCCACTCTTATACCCTAAATGGAGCCCTTTCTCTTAGCCCCTACAATCAAGATATTTAGGCCTTTTGCAACTACTAGAAACAAAAAGGGGGGAATGGGTATCCTTGCCTAAGACCCCTTGAAGCTTTGAAAAAACCTTGAGGGGGAACCACTAAGTAAAACAACACAAGGGGTTGAAGAGACACATCTAAAAATATAGTTAACGGTTTGAAGGTTCTTTCCCAATTGTAAGAGCACTAGTCTAGCATACAACCAATTGACCTTTTCATGGGCCTTTGCAAGATCTATCTTTAGCACCATTGTATAAAACTTGTCACTTTTTATGGAATTCAACCCCTGTTGAGCTATTTCCATTGCATCATGGATATGTTGTTGAATAAAAACCTAAATTGTTCTTCTAAGATAAAATTAGATAGCATCATATTTTAACCTATTATATATAATATTTATCTTTATATTGTTCTATTATTAAATAATTATTAATTATACTTATACTGTTCTATTATTAATTTATTACGATTTATTTTTTATTTTATTTTTTGATGAAATACACATCCTGAGGAAACCCGTCGGGTACCTTCCCTCATTCTCATGATGGTGCCTAGGGTAAGTTTTGGCAACCTAACCCAAGAAGGACAGTGAATGAGGCCCACAATATCCATAGAGGAAACCAACCTAGAGACTTGACCCTACAATCTCCTACCTGTAATTCATAGCACTCAACCACTTGAGATAACCCACTAAGATAAAATTATTATGACTTGTTTTTATATATTTCTATTATTAAATAATATTTATTTTCTGGAGAGAATTTTGGTACATTTTACAACAAAGCATGAAGGAAATGTATAATGCCTTTGCTTAAAGTATACATGGCATGACATAAAACAATCCAAAAACTAAAATAACACTCAAATATCATGTAACATTAATTCTTATAAATGAAAACATAAAATTAAATCAAATTTGTAATGTATAAAATTTAATAAAAAAATACCAAACATTAATATATATATACATACATTAGTATAGATTTATTTTAACTTGGGATTTTTTAAGCATTGAGAGATTTCCATCTCAAAATCATTTTAATCCCTATTAATATAATAAATATAAAATTAAAAAAATTATACCCATGTTAAAGTAATGGAGGTTAAATTATAAGTTATTCTTTCAATTCCATGAATAACTAAGCGATCTCCCACTTACTCTAAGAGTGGTTGGGCATTTCATTGAATCTCTACCTTTTCTCAGTACAATAAGCTAAAGTGCCTCAAACCCCAATGATTCATAATAGTCCAAATGTACCAAATCACTTCTTTTGTATTTATATTAATATATACTCATAACATATCTTTATGATAAATACATGTAATTAGAGATGGGCTTCTTTAAATACTAAGTTGTCATAAACTAGTGGCTTTGAAAAAACACTTTTTATATACCCATAACATATATTTGTGTCGAAGGCATGTAAATATGGAAGGATTTATTTCAATACTAAGTTGTCATGAACTAGTGGTGATATGGATTATTTTGAGAACAAAATCAAGGCGGAAATATAATAAGTAAATACACAGATATATTTCCAGAAACATAAAGATATAATAATGGACAATTTTTATTAATGAAAGAAATGTACATAAACTGTAAAAATGGTGAGTGATGGCTACACTTATTCGCAAGAAGATGATGTTTACAATGAGGCTACAAATTCCTTTTTAACATAAAGAAAATACAAAACCCTAACCCCAGAAGACGAAACACCAAAAGGTTTGCGGGCCCCGAGGGGGTTGTTGATACGTCAACTTCCCAAGGGCATAAATTTTGCATACGATCTCTGTTTGGGGTGCTCAATACCTCATTGGAAAGGTGTAGTTGAGGAGTACACATTTTCTTCATCCTAGAACATTCCACTAGCTATCATTTGGGTGTTGTTGTGCCCAGAAAATTTTGCTTGACGTCTCAAAATGGCCTCAGAAGTTCAGGACTCGAAAAAATGTAGAAAAACTGCCAAAATGGAAAACCCATGTTTTGAGCCAGTGGAATGGGTGGGTGGCCACTGATATCCATTTGTATCAATCCTTCCCCTTTAGGAACCTTGGTGATATTCTTTCCTTGTTGCAGAAATTCTCTTTCTTAGCTTGTTGAAGGTTGCTATGAACCTATTGCTGGAGGGGTTGGATCTGTTCAACTGATCTAGTTGCATGATCTGCCAACTGTGTGAGGAATATGTCGGTGAAGATGAATCATGAGGAGTATGAAGGGTGCTTTTATAAATTTTCTTGATTGGACAGTGTGGAAGCACCCCCGTAGGTGAAGCAACAATATTTTTGTGCCCTTCTACAATATGCTTCTGTTGGATAGAAAGCTCTTGGGCCAATGATGCAGTGGTTACACCTTCTGAATAGATTGTGAAGAGGATAAAATTTGTAGTATGAGGAATTACTTTGTGGCACTGTTTATTGTGATAGTAGTCGAAACTACCTCTGGTATCCTGTAGAGATGACCCCCTAGAGTAGAAATGACGCTACAGGGTTGAGACTCATAAACAACATGATGCTTCCACATATATGGATGGCCTAATAGAACATCACATACTGCTAGTGGGGAAACATCACACAATAATTCATCCTTGAAGGGATTGATGTCGTATGAAAGGTGACACTGTTGGCTAACACAAATATTTCGTCCATGGTGAAGCCACCTAATGTTGTTTGGTTGCAGGTGTGGTGTTGTTGGAAAATCCAAATTCTTGATGACCTCTGTTGAGATTAGGTTCTTCTCGCTTCCACTATCAACAATAAAATGCAGTGGGTTCCCTTCACCCACATCTGTGAATGGAAGAGGTTCTCCTACTCCTTAGGATCATTTGGTTCTTCTAGTTGGATTGTTGTGGTTGTGACAATAAAAGTGGGTTCTGCATCAATGATTTGTATTTTATTATTTTTTGAATCAGAGTCCAAGTCGGAGCTCGACCACCAATGATTGTTTTGAGAGACATTCATCCATGTTGTGCCAAGGTATTTTGTGGAAGTCACAACACTTCCCAGTGTCCTTCTTCATCTTCCTATTACCCTTATTTTCCTATGGCTTGGACTAATTGTCTTAAGGTTGATTGTTTTGTGAGTTAGGGATGCCTTCACCATACTTTGGTTGTTGCGTCTTTGCAGACCCAAATTCCCCCTTGTTATGTTGCTTAAACTTCTACTCGATTTTGACAACATATCGATAAGTGTCTCCCAATGATGAAATGTCCATAAACTCCATTTCAGTTTGGATGTATCTATGTAGAGCCCTGTGGTATTTTATAACCAAATGTCACTCGGAGTATTTGATACCCATATTGGTGCACAAGTTATGGAAGGTATTTATGAACTCCGACACTATTTGTCCCCTCTCTTGATGCAACATGGTCCATCTCATGTACTGGTCATCATAGTTTCCAACATGGTAATATTTCTCCTTGAATGCATCCATAAAAAAATCCCAAGTGGGTTGAGACACAAATATTCCAGACTCCCCTATGGAATTCTACTCCTAGTAAGTTTCCCACCAAATTTTGACATGGGGGGCAACCTCAAGGAGCGTGAAGGTGATATTTTATCTATCGAAAAAATTGTGGGCAAAGAAATAACCTTCTAGCAGATTTAACCACTTTTCTAAAGCATCTACATCAGTCTAGCCTTCAAATATGAGAATATCAAAATTAAATTGTACCTTGAATGGGGAAACGTCTCCAAAGTGACTTCTTGATGAAGACACACCTGCTATTGTTGGTAATCGTTGAAGGATTTGGGAAAAATTCTCCAACATCTCATTCCTCTGTCGCGTGAGGGCCTCCATGAGAAACAACTTGATAGGATCTTATGCTACCTCGTCTCTCTTTTATTCTACCATGGGAGTCCACTTGGGTTGGAGAGAGAAGTTGCCCTCAAGAGAAACTAGATCGATACCCAACTCTTCATACCCTCACCTTGTCGGGGATATTCACTAAGAAACGACAAAGAGTATCCCGCTCTTATACCACTGATCTAGATTATTTTGAGAATGAAATGAAGGAGGAAGTATAATAAGTAAATACACAAATATATTTCCATAAACACATACATACAATAATGCAAAATCTTTATTAATGAAATAAATGTACATAAATTGTAAAAGTACAGAGTGAATGAACTCGCTAGAATGGTGGAAGCTTATCTCTGAGAAGAGATGTGATGGCTACACTCATTTGCAAGAATATGATGTTTACAATGAGGCTCCAAATGAATTTTTAACATAAAGAAAATCCAAAACCCTAACCCCGAAAGACAAAATGCCAAAAGGTTTGTGGACCCCGATGGGGGTAGTTGATACATCAAATTCCCGAGGTTGTAACATTTGGATACAATCTCTGTTTGGGGAACTCAATACCTCTTTTGAAAGGTGTAGTTGAGGAGTACACATTTTGTTTGTCCTAGACTATGCCTTTAGCTTTCGTCTGGGCATTCTCATTCCTAGAAAACATTGTTTAAGGCCTCAAAATGGCCTTGTAAGTTCAGGACCCGAAAAAGAATAGAAAAACTACCAAAATGGACAACCCATGTTTTGAGCTAGTGGAATAGGTGGGTGGCTACCAATATCCATCTAGATCAATCCTCTCCCCTTAGGAAGAAATGGTCCCCATTGTTTCAATTTTCCATGGGAGATGGGGAAATGTTTGTTGAATCTGAACCTTGGTGAGTTGCTTGCCTAGCTGCAAAAGTTGTCTTGCTTAGCTTGTTGAAGGTTGTCATGAACCTATTGTTGGAGGGGTTGGATCCATTCAACTGATCTAGATGCATGATTTACATGAGTGTGATAGGAATCTATCGGTGAAGATGCAACATAAGAATTAGGAAGGGCTCTATTATAAGTTTGCTTGATTGGATAGTGTGAAAGTACCCTCGTAGGTGAAGAAACAATATTTTTGTGCCCTTCTACAATTTGCTTCCGCTGGATAGAAAGGTATTCAGTCGCGGTTGTAGTGGTTGAAGTGTCCTTCTATTCACCTTCTGACCAGATCATGAAGAGGCTAAACTTTGCAGTAAGAGTGAGTACTTTGTAGCATTGTTTTGTCAGGACAATAGTCAAAACTATCTCTGGTATCCTGTAGAGCTGACCCCTGAGAGTAACAAAGATGCTACGGGGTTGAGACTCATAAACATCATGAAAATTCTACATATATGGATGTCCTAATAGAACATCATAGACTTCTAGCGGGGCAACATCACATAGTGCCTCATCCTTGAATGGCTTGATGTTGTAGGACATGTGACACTGTTGGCTGACACAAAGATCTCAACCCTGGTGAAGCCACATGATGTTGTATGGATATGGGTGTGGTGTTGTTGGAAAATTCAACTGCATGAATACCTCTGCTAAGATTAGGTTCTTCTGGCTTCCACTATCAACAACAAAATGCAGCGGGGTCCCCTTCACCCACATCTGTGAATGGAAGAAACACTCCCCCTCCTCATGATCCTATGGTTATTCTAGTTGGATTATTGTGGTCATGATAGTAGCAATGGGTTCTACATCAATGATTTGTTTCCTTTTATCATTTTCTGGATCATAGTCCAAGTCGGGGTTCGACTCTGTTTCTTTGAGCTCAAACACCAATGAATATTTTTAGAGACATTCATTGGTGTTGTTCCAAGGGATTTTGTGGAAGTTACACCACTTCCCAGTGTCCTTCTTCATCTTCCTATTACCCTTATTTTCCTGTGGCTTGGAATAGTTGTCTTGAGGTTGACTATTATGTGAGTTAGGGATGCCTTTACCATACTTTGGTTGTTTTGGATTTGCAGACCCAAATTTATGCTTTTTCCGCTGCTTAAATTTCTTATCAATTTTGACAACATATGGATAAGCGACTCTTAGTGATGAGCTGTATAGAAACTCAATTTCGGTCATCATTAAGGCCACTTGGGATGTTGAGAGCGGTAGAGTTTCTATACATATGTTGGACTCATAGAGTGGATAAGTGACTCTTAGTGGTCTGTGTAGAGCCTCGCGGTATTTTAGAACTATATGTCGCTCAAAGTCTTTGATACCCAGCTTGGTGTGCAAGGTATGGAAGGTATTTGTGAACTCTGACACTGTTTGGCCCCTCTCTTGATGTAGTGTGGGCCATCTCATGTACTGGTCATCGTAGTTTCCAATAGGGTAATATTTCTCCTTGACTGCATCCATAATAAATCGCAAGTGGGCTCAACCCCAAATATTCCAGACTCCTTTGTGGAATTTTTCTCCCAGTAGTTTTCTCACCAATGTTTGACATGGGAGACAACCTCAAGGATCAAAAAGGTGATCTTTTCTCTATTGAAAAAAATTGTGGACAAAGAAATAACCTTCTAGTAGATTTAACCACTTTTCCAAAGCATGCGCATTGATATAACCTTCAAATACAGTAATATCAAGATTAACTTGTAACTTGAATTGGGCAGTGTCTCCAAAGCGACTTCTTGACGAAGAGACGACTGCTATTGTCGGTAATCATTGAAGGATTTGGATAAAATTCCCCAACATCTCGTTCCTCTGTTGCGCGAGGGCCTCTGCAAGAAATAACTTGATAGGACCTTCTGCTCCGTCATCTCTATTTTCTTCCTCCATGGGAGGCCACTTGGGATGTTGAGAGCAGTTTTCCTCAATATAAACTAGCTTGAGACCCAACTCTCTATACCCCGACCTCGTCAGGGACATGCATTAAGAAACGACAAGGAGTAGAATGCTCTAATACCACTGATCCAGATTATTTTGAGAATGAAATGAAGGCATAAATATAATAAGTAAATACACAAATATATTTCCAGAAACACAGAGATACAATAATGCACAATTTTTATTAATGAAAGAAATGTACATAAACTATAAAAATACAGACTGAATGAACTCACTAGAATGGTGACAACTTATCTATGAGAAGAGATGTGATGGATACACTCATTCGCAAGAAGATTATGTTTACAATGAGGCTCCAAATTCCTTTTTAACATAAAGAAAATCCAAAACCCTAACCTTGGAAGATGAAACACCAAAAGGTTTGCGGGCCTCAATTGAGGTAGTTGATACACCAATTTCTTGAGGGCATAACGTTTGCATACGATCTCAGTTTGGGGTGCTCGATACCTCATCGGAAAGGTCTAACTAAAGAGTACACATTTAGTCTGGCCTAGAAAATGCCTCCAATTATCAATTGGGCGTTGTCGTGCCCAGAAAACATTGTTTAAGTCCTCAAAATGGCCCTAGAAGTTCAGGACCTGAAAAACTGTAGAAGAACTGCCAAAATGGAAAACCCATGTTCTGAGCTAGTGAAATAGGTGGGTGGCCACCGATATCAATCTGGATCAAGTGTCTTTCAAAAACAACTTTTTATATACCCATAACATATCTTTATGTTGAAGGCATATAATTAGGGAGGAACATCTTTCAATACTAAGTCATCCTATACTATAGTGGCTTTGAAAAAGTACTTTTCTCATTCACC
Organism: Picea mariana; assembly: GCA_032191745.1. Taxonomy (NCBI): domain Eukaryota; kingdom Viridiplantae; phylum Streptophyta; class Pinopsida; order Pinales; family Pinaceae; genus Picea; species Picea mariana. The sequence goes on along the minus strand of JASDQU010738202.1, from coordinate 58,209 downwards.
TATCCTCTATGAATGAGATTCACAACTCTTCTCATAGATAGGATCTATACACATATGAAATAGCAAACATCTCATCAATGATATTTAAAGCTTGTTTTCAATAAATACCAATCACCAACTTGTTGAATCCAATCCAATCCAAACAACATTACCTCTCATTGTGGACAACGACATTGAGATGGGCCAAGAAAAATGCCACTTTGGCATCCATACCAGCATATCATTGATACTAATAGAATTCTTACACTTGAAATTGATAAATGATTTTTTTTGTTTGTAGAGGTTTTAGTCATCCTACAGATCTCCATGGAAACACCAATTTTAATATCTTCCCCTCCATTCAACAAAGACTACATTAGCTCCTCCATGCTAATTCCCTTCTCACCTCCATCATTCACAATGAAGGAAAACAAAACAATTTCTCACCTTACAACTATCCACCATAGAGTATGTGTTGTCCTTGATGTATTGTCCTTGAGGTTCTTCCCACTTGGGGCATAAAGTGTAGGAAAAATTTCTATGTCATTCTAGACATTTGAGTTGGCTCTCAAGTTAGAGGGGTAGTATCCTTGATGAATCACATATTATTTTCGAATGCACAAGCTAAGTTTCAAGAAGATAGCACCGTTGTAGCCTCAAAAAACTAAAAGGAGTTTTGAGTTATAGTTTTGGGAGTGACTAGGAAGACAAACAACACATGGATTTAACACATTTTTTCCATATGAATGAACTTTTGAACTATATGCATCATAATTTGATTTTGCATGACAACTAATCTAGGGAAAATAGATTTACAATTAAGGGAGGGTTATTTATGAATTTTTTTCCATGGTTGCAAACTCCAAATAACAAACTTATTAGGCATTTAAATAGATCCAACAAGTTTTAATGAATTCCCATGAAGCAAATAGACACATTCAATTCAAGATCAATGGCTAGAACTTTATTTCATCAATGAAGCAGAGACAATAACTAATTTACATAAGGATTTTTCCATTAATGAACATGAGATAGAAAAAGGCACCAAGGGTTGGGATGACTTAGCTCTGTGATGAGTTTCTCCATATACCCATTACATTGAAAAAAGTTCCCAAGAAGAAAGGAAATTTCATTGGTGGTTTGATTCACTTCTATTCTTTTCCATTCCTTACAAACTAGGGTATATTGTCATAGGAGGGTTGATTCACCATCGGTGCTATGACATTCACCATTAAACTCTCTTCTAGATTGGAATACATTGGGTCCTATGAGGGAATCAAGTCTCTCTCTCTTGAGTCAATATGGCATCTAGGCTCATACAATGATTACAATATGCCTCTTCGACATGCATGGATAATGAGAATGGAGAAAAAAATGAGGAGAATAAGATTTATTTGTTTATGTAGAAAGGATGGTACTACATGCAAATATTTAGTTCTAATTCCCTTTTTTGTTTTTAATCTTCCCTCCTCTATTCTTGATTTGAACTTTTGATCCTTTACATTGAGAAAGCTTTATTTATTATAAACTATTTAAAGAGATACGTGAGCCCCAAAATTAGGTTATAATACTTTCTTCCTCCCCTAATGAGAATGTTTGTTTTGTGCTTTAGCCAAATTTAGTTAGAAGAGAAGTTTTTATTCAACTTAACTTAGCCTCTTATGTTGTTGATTTGAAATTTTGATCCTTTACAATGAGAAAGTTTTTTTTATTATAAATTGTTGAAAGAAATATGTGAGCCCCAAAATTGGGTTAGAATACTTTCTTCCTCCCCCATTGAAAATGCTTGTTTTTTTCTTTAGTCAAATTTAGTTTAAAGAGAAGCTTATATTCAACTTAACTTAGACTTCTGCCAAAACTATGGCCAAATTTGAGGTCGATTTGGTGCCTTACTCTCACTACTGTATTTCTTTGTACGATTACAACAACACTTTTGAAGTGGGTAGGAATGGACTCTTAACCTCATTTTACCTCATATAATACTTCCTTACACTTTGTTAATGCTAATACCCACTTACATAGTTCTAAGAACCTTATCACCAAGTAAATAAATGAATTGGTTTAGGAGAAAAATAAGTGGCTTTGATGTTAATTTGGTTTTCTTGGCTTTCACAACTTGGTTGTACTATTGCTTTATAATGTGCAAGAGTAAAAACCAAGACCTCTTATAAAGTCTAAATGCAATTTATACCTTTTTTAATATCTCATTTTACCTTGATAATATATCACTAGACCCGCCTAGTATTAATAAAGAAACTCTATGAATAACCCAGGGCTAATATGATCTTCCCTTAAGGAGTGCAACATAAATCTTAAGTCGTTCTTTTTAATGGATAAGTTGTTGTTGTATTCCCTTCCTTTAGTCATAGTAGTGCATTTGGAATGGACGAGAATGGGATCTTCACCTCTTACCTTTTATTAAACCCATTTTTTATTTTTAATATAAAATCACTATAAACTTAGCACTAAACTCACTTACTTATTAGTGTTAAAATTCCTTTTTTGAAAATCACTTTTGTAAAAGGGAATTTTGACGGTAATATAATATTTGAACACCCCACAGAGGCTCATCAAAACATCTCATGTATTTGCTAGTTTGGATGGGAGAAAATATTTATAAAAAAAAAAAAAAAAAATATTGAATGCATGTGAAAAATGAAGCTTGCACCATGAAATTACTTCTACCCACTATTTTTTAGTTCAAGCAAGGAACCTCGCCTAGTGAATATGTGTGGTAGGGAGAAATAGGAGCCATTCATGAAAATTTAGAACTAAGCTTCCCAATTGCTTCCATTTTTACTACAAATGACCTTGATTTATCGGGAAGAATGCGGGGACAATAGATGGTACAGATGTTGGAGTTTAATGTTTACATTCGTGTAACAAAGTCACATTCTATAAGTGACTAATTAGTTAGAGGAGTTGTTAGAGGATGGTTGAAATATTCTTTCAACTACTTTCTTTAAAATATGAGTAAGATAGATCTCATAACAAATTTTGAACTCTATATAATAGAGTTGTAGCATTGTAATTGTAACAATGATTCATAATATAAAGTGTGAAGTATTCAGTGTGTATTTTGTCTTTTGTTTTGTTGTATTTATTATTTTTTTTCATGGTATTAGAGCTAAGACAAATTTGACTATGTATTTGAGGGGTTTAAGGTTTGAATATGAGCTCATTGTAAAACTTGTAGTTGTAGGATTAGAGTAGCATAGGTGTGTGGAGATTTATGTCTTTTGTTAGAATATTGCAGTAATAACTATGTAGGGATATAAAATAGTTGATATTGCTATTAGTTTCTCTGTACATAAGTTTGAATAAGGGTGCCTCCATGTATTGTAGATAGAGTTGTCGGTTCTGATTGAAGGAATTGTGATCGGTGAAGGAGTCTAGTATGCACATATATGAAACTATGTATGGTTGCAATGACTTGTACATGGCATAATTTCTAGACGTCTCTGACTGTGAATCGTGAACCACTAGATGAAAACAACATATATTCCCCATGGTCTCTATGTTACAGATTGCCAACATGGTGTGACACTCTTCACTCATTGAGATTGACACCTTTAGATCTTCATTCAAGAAGTTCAATAGATGCATCAATCTATCTTATGAAGTGTAACCAAATATGAGCAAGTTTGTTTCACCGATTTTCTTCTCTAAGTTTTTTGTTTCTCTCTCTTTCATGTTTCTTCTCTAATTCCGTTGAATATTCGTAGTGTGGAGTAGCCTTTATACACTCAAAATCGATCCCCACTTAGATCACATGGTAATGACCATTGCAGCAAAGAGTTAGCTCATGCCTCAGGTTATGTATTATCATGGCCTTCTCTACATAGTTTGTTGTGGAGTCCAATTTCGATCTTCTCCTTTTTGACAAGTTGCAAATCTATTTTCTCAAGGGGTAGTGTCACACATTGTGCACTCTTGTGAGCAACATTGCCATACAATTCCTAAACTAGGTAGAGCGCAACCAGAGGTTAATAAAATGAAGTATTTTCATACTCAGAGGGGGACAATTGAACACAATAAGAAATATTTCAAGTTTGTTATGTGCCTATTCAAGGATATAGCTTGGACTTTCCACAGAGTCACACAAACGAATGTGAAGGGAAATATACATTTTGTGAAATTTATATTGTATGAGAAAGAGTCTATCAATAACAAGCCGAATTTTGAGGATTTTCATCAGAGATTTATGATGATGGGTCACATAGCCTATTGTCTCAAGTTTATTATAGGAGATGAATCTATCGTTGAAGATCGATTGGATTTTGATGATGGTGATGATTTCAATGAAGTAGCATAATATTTCACAGTTTAAGAGGCTTGCGCATTGAAGATAGGAAGAGATGTAGTGGAAGATGGATAGTTGTTCAAATAGTTTGGGATGTTGGAGGATCAAGGAAACTATACCTCATTGGGGTCATAATATATACATGTGGGTATTGTTATCCAATAGTTCAAGGGAGATCCGAGATATGGAAGTTTGACATCATACCTTTATGAGGGTTATGTGACATTTCAAGGGCTAATGATGTCCGATTGATGCATGGAAACTTGGGTCACAACTGGGAGACTATACCTTTCGGTGGAATAGGGAGTATCTTGAAGGAGTCTTACTTGTCCAAGAAATGTTTTCAAAAGATGAAGCTTCGAATATGCTTGGTTCTATTTTTAGTCAATGTTGCTTGTTTCTTTTTCCATTAATGTAAGCCTTAAAGAGGGGGTGTTGGATTTTAATGCTTACATTGGTTTAATAAAGTCACATTCTATAAGTGAAAAATTAGTAAGAGGAGTTGTTAGAGGATGGTTGAGATATTCTCTCAACTCCTTTCTCTAAAATATGAATAAGTTAGATCTAATAACAAATATTAAACTCTATATAATAAATTTTCATCCTTGTAGGCATAACAATGATTCATAATATAAAGTGTGAAGTATTATGTGTGTATCTCTTGTCTTCTATTTTGCTGCATTCTCCATTTTTTTTCTTCAGTAGAGGCTTCTTGTATATACCACATTCTTAAAATAAAATAATAAATCAAATTATACACAATATACATAAGATGTGAGTATGGAGAACAACTCCAAAAGATATAATAGAAATGAATTACACAATAACTTCTTAAAGAATATGAGAAGCTCCTCCAAATAACCCAAGTAAAACCACACAACCAAATCATATATCGATGTCTCAATACTGACTATATTGATCTCTATACATCCCTATTCTCATTCATTGCATGTGTGGGCCCTTTATTAGGTCAATCACTACTACATATAAATTTAAACATATGTATGCCTCCTTGAGTTCTTATCACAATACCTTGTTTCAAAAAGTTTTAATCTCAAAGCTTTGTAGTTAAGGGTTTTACATGTAATGAAACCAACAAATATGATTTCCTTATAGTTCTACTCTATTTCCATCATTGATGTTGATCTATCCATCCAAATTCAATTCTTTTATGTCTTAATCCTTGGTAGCTAGTCATTGCATACTTTTATTTCCTTTGATTTCATGTGTTGTTGTTATGAATTCTCCAATTCGTTGTTGTCGTAGATCTCAGATAATATCTTGGAAAATCATGGTTCTTCGATGCCTTGTTTCATAAATATGGTTGATTATTTTATCTTCTTCCTTGATACTATCGCTATCAATATTCTTGTCTTTCTTAGAAACTTTGATGGTAATGAGGATGTCGATATGGCTTTTCCTTTGATGGTTTTTCTTCATCCTGCATACCCATATCATCAGTCTCATTTTAAGAGACAATGACATCCTATATCCTTTGTGCATGGTATTTTCTTACTCTATCTTTTGAGATAATACCATCATAATTGACATATACACCCTCGAGTTGGAGCTTAACTTCTTCAAGTATATTTTGGTGACCTTCTTGAATATTGTCTTCCTTCTCCTTTTGAAGTTGCAATGTGATGTCATCCATCAAATTCTTATGTCCTTCTTCAATTATAGATTGCATTTATGATTTTACCTCAGTATTTAGGGATTCTTCAACATTCTTTCAATTTTCATTTTCAAGTCTTTTGGTAGTATTATCTTCAATTGTTCTAGTAGTATCTTCATCCTTATTGTTTGGTTCAGATGCCTGCTGATGTTTTTTCATATTCTTAACATCATTAAGTAGGTCTTGATTATGCTTGTGAAACCTTATGATATATTCATATTTCTTTTTCAATTCTTCCCTTGACTCAGAGTCCTTTTCCCACTTTCTGTTCCCACTTTCTGTTGCTATTCTTTTCTTGTTTTAATTTCTAAAACTTGTTCATCAATGCCTAATTAATGGATTATATCTTGGAAAAATCATCACTTTTGATTATAATATCTTCTTTTAGCACTTAATTATCCTTTTAAAATTTGGAAATTTCTTCTATAACTTCATTTAATTCATCTTCAATTTAATGCATCACCTCCATTTATTTGATAAGAGTTTTTAAATTATTCTCATGTGGAGTAGAGTCTAGTATATTCATCAATGATTTTCTACCACTTATAAGCTCCACATTGGAAAAGAATACTTTCCCTAAAAGAAATTATACTATTTTTCTTTACCATCCTCAACCATTCGATAGGATAAATCTCATCTTCATCTCCACTAAATGTAGGTATTGCCATTGATTATTAATTGGGTTCTAACAAAGATCTCAACTTCTAGACCCAATATATTAACAAAAATGATCCCAAATAATTGTGATCATTTTCCCAATATGTTATCCCATGTTTCCTCTTTCAAATGTCTTTTGAATCACCTCAATTAAACATCCCAATCATAAGTATGCTAATTTTGACTTAACATACCTTTTGAAACCCCAATTTGGGGACTATACCATTGACCAACCTTCAACCTATCACAACTTCACCAATTATAATCCTCTATCACTAAAATTTCTATGGGTTGTACTTTGAGATGTTTCTTCAAGCTCTCAATGATCCCATTGAATTTATACCTTCTTAGAGAAAGTTATTCTCATATTAACAGAACTTGTTGTTTTTTCCCTATTTCAAGAGAGTGAACTTGTATGGACTACTATGTCACAAATACTTTACTTCAAAGTCTAAAATTTGGAACTGAAACACCCTAGTCTATCTTATTTCCATTAAAACTAGTGGCACATGACTAGGAACTTGGTATCTTTAGATGCATTTTTTTTATTGAGAACACTTGTTTGAGATTAGTTTCAGGACCAGTCAAAAAACTTGAATTCCACAACATGTACTTTGAAAGTATAGCAAATTATTTTTTGAAAATCTGACCCAATGTAATTTTCTATGTCTTATGTTCACCCTAATAATTTACCTCATTGAAGAAAACCTATTTGTTTTTTTAGAGAGAAAATAGTAACATGACTCATTTGAAGAAGCCAAATCCAAGGATCGTCTACTCTGATACCAAATATTATATACCAAATCCTTAAAATAACATAATAACACAGAGTACACACAATGTACACAATATGTAAGTGTGGAGCACATTTCCAAAAGAGATAATAGAGGTGAGATACACAATAAATCCTTAAATATTAGAAGAAACTCCTCCAAATAATCCAAGTACAACCACATAACCAAATAATATGTTCATGTCTCAATAATAACTATATTGACCTCTCTCTCTATATATACCTATTATTATTCATTACACATGTGGGCCCTTTGTTAAGACAACCCCTATTACATATATATTTACCCTATCGCATACACTTTAACCCCATGTATGCCCCCCTTGGGAGGAATATATCAACTGTAGAGGTTTTAGGGCCTTGGAACCTGGCCTCTTACCTATGGAACTCTACCAACATGTGTAGGGAACCCATTTTATTTTGGAACTCGAAACTACACAATTTACGACTATGAAGCTATAAAGAAGAGGTGGAGATATGAAAACTATATTTTCAAATTTAGGAGGTTAAGATCCACTTTGAGGGATGAAATTTTATGCATCACATAACCTCATAGATGCCAACAACTTTCGTTGAGGGTTTCATTAATTATTGACAGTGCTATGCAAATTTTGTTGTTGAAAATCCACAAAGCGTTTCTTTGCAAAAAATACATCTACAATTTTCTCTCGTTGTGATTTTTTTGGAGCATGGAAATTGAGACAAATAATCCTTGGGCCCAAACTTAAGAAATTTTGTCTCCATTTGTATTTTAGGCCAAAAAAATCAATAAATGAACACATGAATGTGGCTTATATTCATGAATTTTTTTCCACCTGTGTGCTTTGCTTGGGGTTGAACAAAATATGTCATATGTAGCCTATGTTCTTAACAACAATATCCTAAAATGGTTTCTCAATTGGTAGGATTGTGAGAGAGAACTCTCCAATTGAATTTTGCATAGAAAATGCCTAAAAAACCATTAAAATTGTGTTCTTCCTTGGTTCATTAGATTCATACCACTCTATCACTTGCATATGAAATCAGAGTGATGCATTTCCAAACGAAATCCATATTATACACATATGTCTTTCCAATGAATGGTTGCATGGTAGCTTTTGATGTCTCTCTAATGTACCATTTTAATATAATAATAAACTAGGCATTCTGGTGGGATTTTTTAATAGTTGTGTTTTATACTTCTATAGCTCACAATTGAGTTCTACAACTCCATGATGCTCAATGACCTTAAAATTATCACTGAGCTAGTCCTTGCCTTCAAATACATCATTATGCCAGTATGCACAATTTGGATTGAAGTGGGTCCCATCATGTTCTTGTACTTCTAGAGTTTGGAATTGAAGTATGCTAGTTCCATGATGATCAATTACCATAAAAACCTTGTACAACCCACACTATGCACCCAAAAACTTCATTTAGTTAGTAACATTAGTTTCACCCAAGGCGGGTGCCACAAGCAAAAACTATTTTTCACACTTCTAAAGATCAGAATTGGATTTTGTTAGCTCCATGACGATAAATGACCCCAATAAAGTTGTCCAAGCCACTCTTTGCATTCAAATATGTCATTTGGTTGATATGCGTAATTTGACCAATAATGGGTCCCATAAGGAAAAAATAGTTTTCGACAAATGGAAACAAGATGCTTAATAAACACCTAACAAAAATTATTTCAAATGATCCTCAATGTTTTTTCCCCTTAATTACATTGTAAGGAGTTTCCCTCTCTGACTTGTATGTTTTTTGTTTTCCTTTTAATTGTATCATGGTCATTGGATATACTCGATGTCCATGGATCCTATCTCATTCATCCACCTACAATATGTCACCATTTTCTCTGTCAACTCCTTTCAACAATTGTTTGCATTTATACTTCATTTGTCCTGTTGGAGACCATCGAGTCCACATGTTCTACTCTTCTCCACTTTTCCTATTTCTTTGTGTTTCCTTCTTAAACCATTTGTTTTTTCAAAAAAACTATGTCATCAATGGCCATTTGTCCCACTGATTTGGCAGTTACATGATGCCCCTATGATATGATCTTATTAACATATCCTACCATATATGATCTGCTCTGATTTCCCTATGGCTTCACCTATTTACAATGCCCCCAATTATAAATAGTGGATACTAGATATCTCCTAATTGGGCATTCTCAACACACAAATGCTACTCGTCAAAGGGAATATTCTCAAGAACAAGGGTCTCAAGAGCTTTTAAGCTCTATAAAATCCCATAACAATGGAAATATAGTGCTTAGGAATAACAACCCATTCCACATATTTTCATGAGGAGATATTACTACTTTGAATTTGTTTTCAACGAAGAATCCATTGAACATGGCTATTAGTGAGGAAACTAACAACAAAAGCGTGTTTGGAAGAAGCAATGGAATTCTTTCACTGGTGAGTTGAGAGAAGAGGTGTAATATACCCAACCCCATAACACTGTTAAAATGGTGAGGTGTACAAGATTTTCACATTTTCCCACTAAATCACTTTTCTTAAACTCAATTTTGATACCAATTATGAGTTCATAGGTAGATTCTTCTCCTTGAGACATTTCCAACGACTATACTCTTTCTCAATTCCAAGCTTGGACCAACAAGTTATGACCTTCTAAATTTCTCAATCATTTTCACTTTCTTGTGTCAGCATGCCTAAGTTGGATCCATATTGACGTGGCACAACATGTGCCACATATACCATTAATGTATCAAAACTACCTTAGCTCATTGATACAAACTTGTCTCGAGGTGATGATAATATAGTTTCATTTCATTATCGATGGCCTATATTTCTGCAAACATCGATGATAAGTATATTGATGTTCAGTTCATTGGAGGGTTGTTACATATGGTATCAGAGAAGGGTTCCACTCTACGACACCGAACTCGTTACAAATTCCAATGCATTTGTTTAATTAAAGATGTAATTACTAATATAAATTGAAAATGATTTTATGCAGGTATCATGGTTAGAGGAGAGAGAATGAGTAGACGTTGGGGTGCAGGAGGAAGAGGTATGCCTCCTCCAAGTACACCCACACCCGAGGGATCTTCTCCACAGGAAGAAGAGAATACTATCGAGCAGGAGCATGTTGCAATGGATGATGTCATGGGTATGATGAGGTATTTTCAAATGATTTCATAGGCACTGATAAATTGAATTGAACATGATGAGGGAAGAGGATATGCACCCAATGAGGGTTCACATTGCCCTCGTGTAGCTAGTAGTAGTGTTCAAAACTCGAGAAGGTAAAATTTCCCGAGTTATGGGGTTCCACGGACGGTTTATCCATCGAATCTTGGTTGGAGAATATGGCAATGTGTTTTTCATTGTGCGATTATACCTCCAATATGAAGGTCTGCATGGTGATTTTCCAGCTGAAAGGGAGTGTGCTTCTTTGGTGGAAGACACTCTTACCACAACTGAATTTCTCCATTAAAGACATTTATTGGGAATTGTTTGAGGAATGATTTTGAAAGAGGTATATATGTGATGAATTCATTGAGCACCATCTTAATGAACTCAAATATTTATGACAAGGTAGTCGTACAGTACCTGAGTATGAGGCTATATTTATGGAGTTGCTCAGATATGCTCCACACCTGAACACTGAAAAGTTAAAGGTGAATAAGTTTGTATTTGGTATCAACTACAATATTCATGCTAAGGTGAGGATTCTGATGCCTCATACTTTGCATGTTGTAGTACATAAATATTAATTTCTCGGGAGGAATTGAAAAGTAGAGGTCAGGGTAGAAATCCTTCCAAGCAGACAGGACAAACTCCACTTAGAGCATCGCAGCAACAGACACCAGTTAAACAGATTTATGGGAATCTCGATAACCCCAAAGGACCTGTATTTACTAAACCCCACATACATGATACCAATCAGAGGACTATATATATATAACCACCACAACATAAACCACATCGTCCTTAGCAACAACAATAGTACATATATGTTCCGTAGAACAAATCAGAGCCTCAAAACCCTAGACCAATAGATGTTTCCTCTAGAACGGCCTTAAGAATGGATGTTGGACTTGTGGATAACCCCACTATCAGAGATAGTCCTATCGATAAGGAAATAGATATTGGATTTTTAGTACAAACTATAGTAGAAGATACGGGCAAGGCCCGTAGGATTCATGCAGCAGTGAATAAATGCTAGGTCAAACATCAATCTACAATGTTAGAGACTTTAGGTATGATATCAGATCAACAGTTTAGTATTTTGATAGATCCATGAGCTACTGAGAGATTTATATATATTTCTACTCTCAAAAGAATTAAGGTGAAGGAATTTGAACAAGACGAGTTTAGATATGTAGAATTGGCATTGAGAGCCAAGCAAAAAAGTTGGAGGAAAGGTTAATGACTATAAAATTAATTTGGGTGAATTCATCGCTAGTGTAAACCTTTTTGTCACAACCTTGGGATCCTAAGACATTGTGATTGGAATGGATTGGTTAGAATTGCACAACGCAATACCTAACTGTAAGACAAATATTAACTTTAATTGATTATTTGGGACATAGTAGAGTAATTGTAGGAAGAAACCAAGGAGTGTCACTAAGATTTATTACTTCCCTACAATTGAAGAAAAATATGTGCAAAGGATGTAAGTTGTATTCCATATTAGCTATTAATGAAAAGGGTGAAGCGAAAAGATTGTAATATTTTCGAGTAGTATCGAAGTTTGTTGATATTTTTCCTAAGGAACTACCGGGTATACCACTGAAAATAGAATTGGAATTTACTATAGATCTAAAACCTGGAACAGAACCAATTGCAAGAATGCCATATCGAATGTCAACATCTGAATTACAAGAGTTAAAGATGCAATTGGAGTTATTAGATTTGGGACTTATACGTCCAAGTGTATCACTGTGGGGTGCACCAATCATTTTTGTAAGAAAGAAGGACAGATCGTGGAGGCTTTGCATCGAATATCATCAATTAAACAAAGCCATAATCAAGAACCAGTACTTGTTACTAAGAGTCGATGACTTATTTGATCAAATGAAGGGGGCAACGGTATTTTCAAATATTGATTTGAGATTAGGATATCACCAATTGTGAATCAAAGAGGAAGACATTCCTAAAACATCGTTTAAAACAAGATTTGGACATTACGAATTTATTATATTACTGTTTGGATTGACAAATGCCCCAGGTGTATTCATGAGTTTAATGAATGGGATGTTTCGTGAGTACCTGGACAATTTTTTACATGTATTTATTGAAGATATATTAATATACTCTCGGAAAAAGAGGAACATGATGAACAACTGAGATTAGTTTTGCAGTTATTAAGAGAAAACAAGTTGTATGGAAAGTTGTCGAAATGTTCTTTTTATCAAACAAAAATTCATTATTTGGGACTCATTATTTCTGGAGAAGGTATAGCTATGGATCCAACAAAGGTAGAAGTTATTATGGAATGGCCAACACCGACGAACGTGAAAGAAGTACATATTTTTATGGGATTAGCAGGTTACTATCGATGTTTTGTAGAAGGATTTTCAAAAATATCAAACCCAATTACTGAACTGCAAAATAAGAATAACAAATTTGTATGGTCAGAGAAATGTGTTGAAGCATTTCAAAAGCTTAAGGAATTATTAACAACAACACCAATATTGAAAGTTCCATATATGGACAAGGAATTCTTAGTATGTACAGACACATCCAAGGAAGGAATGGGTGGAGTACTAATGAAAGAAGGTTGATTTATCACATATATTTCTAGAAAACTAGGAATTCATGAAGAGAATTACGCAATGCATGATTTGGAATTATTAGCGATTTTTTATGATTTACAAGTTTGAAGTTTGGAGAGACTACCTTATTGGATGGAAATTCGAGTTGAAAAATGATCACAGTGGATTGCAACACATTTTTACTTAGAGTGATTTGAACGCACTACAACGACGTTGGTCAGAACTTTCAAGTGAGTATGATTTTGAAATCACGTACATTAAAGGAACAATTAACAGAGTAGCGGATGCGTTGATCCATAGACCATGCATTTTCTCAATAATACCTTTAAAATCGAACCTTTGGGAAAATATTTTAGCATTACAGATTGACAATGACTGGTACAAGGAAGTAAAAGATAAAATTGGACAAGATACCATGATGATACCTAGATATGAGGTTTACTCTTTGGATAGTGATAGACTATTAAGATGCAATGTAAAAATTTATGTACCACCAAATGATGAAATGAGAAATTTAATTTTGAATAAATCTCATCGAGCAGTGTATATGGCTCATCTTGGAGTCACGAAAATGAAAGTAGATCTTAAACCATTATTATTTTGGAATTGGATGAATTCTGATATGGTTAACTATGTGGCGAGATGTCTTGAATGTCATCAAGTGAAGGTTGAACATAGGCATCCAACGAGATTATTACACCCACATGCGACTCCTGAATTGAAATGGGAAGTCATATCGATGGATTTTATTGTTGGATTTTCATTGACGGAAAGAAGACATGATTCTATCTTTGTAGTCGTCGACACGTTGACGAAGAGTGCACATTTTATTCCAGTTCATATGACTTATCAAGCATCTGACAGAGCTAGAATTTTTGTTAATGAAATTGTAATATTTCATGGTATAACGAGGAAGATAATATCCGATCGAGGATCGGTATTCACTGGACATTTTTGGATTAGTTTCCAAGAGGCTTTGGGTACAAAATTAAATTTTAGTACAACATATCACCCCGAAACCGATGGATAGATGGAAATAACGAATCAAATTTTAGAACATATGCTTCGAATGTATGTGATGGATCAACATAAATGATGGGAAGAATTTTTACCATTGGTAGAATTTTCATATAATAACAGTTACCAGAGTTCGATCAAGACAGAACCATTTGAGTTTCTATATGGACAACCATGTAGGACACCCTTGAGTTGGGATCGACTAGAAGATAGCGTCCTGGTGGGACTAGAAGTGATTCATAAAATGGAAAATCAGTTGCAAACCATAAAGAAAAGGATTAAGGAAGCGCAAGACCTAAAAAAGAGTTATGCAGATGTGCATCGTATAGACCGTAGTTATGAGGTTGGTGATAAAGTGTTCTTGCAGGTGAAAACACATAAGAGTTCGATTAAGTTTGGAAAGGGTGTTAAACTCTCTCCAAGGTTTGTGGGACCTTTCGAGGTTGTATAAAATAAGGGACCTGTGGCTTACCGATGTTAAATTTTTACTTATACATCTAGCATTTATGCTTCTTCTTTGATATTATAATCATTTAGCACATTAGTTGCATAAATAAGATAACTGAAAGAGAGGAAATCACAGAAACAATAGAGACAAAGGTATTATCTTCGGAAACCCTCATGGGGGATAAAACCCAACAAAAACTTCCTCAATATAGATAGACCAAATACTGAATAGAAGATCGTCCTCTACTCCTTCACTAGGAAGAGTAGCGAACCACTTAACCAAAAAATACCAAGAGATAGACCAAAATCCTCCTTGAAGTCACCCCCAGTTGTAGCTTCTCCTCCAAGACTTGCGCACTGTAGATCTAGATGGTGAGTGTGTCCAAATGAGGCACTGGCCTCTCTTATAAATAGTGGTCTGGTCAGCCTGTAATTAGGTCTGGATCGATCTATCACTTTACCATCTTAATTTATAATTAATTGCCAAGGCACAATATGGCCTACTTTTACTAAGGCACAATAGGGCCTAATTAAATATAATATAATAATAGTATTCAACTCTCTCTCAGGTAGAATATTCTTTAAAGTTACAATATTTCAACAACCAACTAGCCTTACTTGATTCTTTGATGCGTATGCACGATGTGTTCCATGTTTTCAGTTTTACGTCACTATCTTTTAGATCTGTCACATGTTATTGATTTGAGTTCATTCCAGGTATCAAACAAGGGTGCTCTCATAGCGGAACTAATCCTCATATTAAACCATCGCACTCGACAATTACGACGTCGATTGGTCGATCAAGTCAAGGTCCAGTGGGACAACTTTAGTCCAAATTATTCCACTCGGGAGGATGCACATGAGATGTGTCAATAGTTTCCTTATTTATTTTGAAAGTTTGATTTATAGATTTGTAGCAACTATATTTTTAAGGTTTTCATTGTTAGATTGTACAAACTTCAGGACAAAGTTTAAAACAAGAGGGGGTGTATGTAACATCCATATTTCACTAACCACATTTTCATAACACTGATTATCCTTGAGGACACTTCCATGCAAGTGATCCGGCTAAACATGGCACTTTATGATTATTTGATTTGGTTTATTAGATAAAAATTTATGTTATAATTGAATATTTAATTTGATATGTTATTAATATTAATGTATAGCATTAACAAGAATTATGATGAGGTTTCCTAAGTGTGCAGGAGCCATGACATGACGAGGATGTTGATGGCATCGACAAAATACCTTGGACTCCAGATTGAGTTAGGGAGTGGATTATTGACTTTGATTACGAGTACTTGATTTTATTATGTATATGTTATGATGATGATTTCAGTTATGGATTTCATGTATAAGAGTTATTAATATTATTTTGTCACTGGATGCAGGCATGGTGACGCTTGCTAATACAACTCACATACGGATTAAAGGGGTCATACAAAGATATCATATCGATTAGGGAGAGGTGTGGCAATGTCCTTGTCATAGCCTAATAGCACTCTTGTCATGTCTTAAACTGAAGATTAATGACTACCTTTTTCTTGAGAGGTTCACGATGCCATGAAAGAATACTGAAACAGTCTCTTACGAGGATTTTTTAGGGGCACACAATAAGGAGGATTCCTTATTCCTGAATAAGCCCTTAGTCTCACACAAGGTCGAAAAGTGGAGTATTGACTCCACGCGTTAGACAACTTCCAAACTAAGTCAAATGAAGAGTGACACCCTTGGAGCACGTCGGTGCGTCTTGAAGGGCACATCACATGTTAATCTGAATGCAAATAAAAAAAATAAAATGTCATGTGAAATTAATAAAATTTAGAAGACTTTAGAGGGTAAAAAGAATATTTAGCACTGATAGAAAAGATAATATAAATTTATACAAATTTATAAAATGGAAACATAATAAAATATAAGTCTAAGTGTTATGCCTAAATAAATTTTATAGAAATGGGTCTAACGGAAGTTAGACTATATCAAATCTAGAAAAGGGAGAATAAAATTTAAGACATGTGCACAATGTGTCAATGAAATTAATAAAACAATTTTTTTATCAAAAGAAATTATTTCATGAGGAAGTGTGGTGTCAACTTAGAGATATAGTCATAAGTTAAAATAAACTCTAAATCCTAACTAAGAGAATATTCCTAATCAAACTCCAACTGTAAATTAGTTAGGAGACATAATAAATGAGAGATTGGGGAACTAAGGGACAACTAGGAGAAAATCTAGGAACTAATTGAGGAGGTGAGGAAAAATTCAATTTTTATTTAATTAAAAAGAAATAAAACATGTGCAACTTGAGGACAGAGTGACATGTGTTTGGGGTGAATAATCTATAATATAATTATTAAAAATTATTTAATTATGCATGAGATGACAAGTGTCAAAGTGAAAATTCTTATAAAATAAGGGAGAYGAAGGAGTAGAACACCCTATTGTTGGATGACTGAAATGTTGTCAAATTTTTGTGACTAAGTTTACTTGTGTAAGTTCGGATGCAAGTTTTTCATAAGAGGTGGAAGCCTCTCCTTGTGAGGGAAAGCTTGAGCTACATATTGATCTGAATTTTTGTGTGTGACCCCTTTGCAGCTCGGGGGCTTAAGAGGGAAGAAGAGTATCTCTAGCATTGGCTGGGAGGTATCGATGAAGTCATTGATTAGCAGGAGAAAGAGAAGGGCGTCACGCAAGTTCTGGATTGAAGATCACCCCATATATCTTAATATTTTGGTTACAATACTCAATTGTATAATTATTGTATTTTGAAATTTTATGCATGGATTGAATGGATAAATTGATGAATTATTCATGTGAACTACTTGTATTATTTTAAAAAGGAAAATTTAAGCATGGATCGAATGGTTAAAACTAATTATTGTTATTGTAACTATGTATTATTTTTATGTGTATTGGACGGAAATTCGAGTTGAAAAATGATCACAGTGGATTGAAACACACTTTTACTTAGAGTGATTTGAACGCACTACAACGACGTTGGTCAGAACTTTCAAGTGAGTATGATTTTGAAATCATGTACATTAAAGGAACAATTAACAGAGTAGCGGATGCATTGAGCCAGAGACCATGCATTTTCTCAATAATACCTTTAAAATCGAACCTTTGGGAAAATATTTTAGCATTATAGATTCACAACGATTGGTACAAGGAAGTAAAAGAAAAAATTGGACAAGATACCATGATGATATCTAGATATGATGTTTACTCTTTTGATAGTGACGGACTATTAAGATGCAATTTAAAAATTTATGTATCACCTAATGATGAAATGAGAAATTTAATTTTGAATAAATCTCATCGAGCAGTGTATATGGATCATCTTGGAGTCACGAATATGAAAGCAGATCTTAAACCATTATTATTTTGGAATTGGATGAATTCTGATATAGTTAACTATGTGGCGAGATGTCTTGAATGTCATCAAGTGAAGGCTGAACATAGGGATCCAACGAGATTATTACACCCACATGCGACTCCTGAATCGAAATGGGAAGTCATATCGATGGATTTTATTGTTGGATTTTCATTGACGGGAAGAAGACATGATTTTATCTTTGTAGTCGTCGACAAATTGACGAAGAGTGCACATTTTATTCCAGTTCATATGACTTATCAAGCATCTGACATAGCTAGAATTTTTGTTTATGAAATTGTAAGATTTCATGGTATAATGAGGAAGATAATATCCAATTGAGGATCGGTATTCACTGGACATTTTTGGACTAGTTTCCAAGAGGCTTTGGGTACAAAATTAAATTTTAGTACAACATATCACCCCGAAACTGATGGATAGATGGAAATAACGAATCAAATTTTAGAACATATGCTTCGAATGTATGTGATGGATCAACATAAATGATGGGAAGAATTTTTACCATTGGTAGAATTTTCATATAATAACAGCTACCAGAGTTCGATCAAGATGGAACCATTTGAGTTTTTATATGGACGACCATGTAGGACACCCATTAGTTGGGATTGACTAGAAGATAGGGTCCTGATGGGACTAGAAGTGATTCATAAAATGGAAAATCAGATGTGAATCATAAATAAGAGGATTAAGGAAGCGCAAGACCGAAAAAAGAGTTATGAAGATATGCATCGTATAGACCGTAGTTATGAGGTTGGTGATAAAGTGTTCTTGCAGGTGAAGCCATATAAGAGTTCAATTAAGTTTGGAAAGGGTGCTAAACTCTCTCCAAGGTTTGTGAGACCTTTTGAGGTTGTAGAAAAGAAGGGAYCTGTGGCTTACCGATGTTAAATTCTTACTTATACATCTAGCATTTACGGTTCTTCTTTGATATTATAATCATTTAGCACATTAGTTGCATAAATAAGATAACTGAAAGAGAGGAAATCACAAAAACAATAGAGACACACATATTATCTTGGGAAACCCTCATGGGGGATAAAACCCAACAAAAAATTCCTCAATATAGATAGACCAAATACCGAACAGAAGATCGTCCTCTACTCCTTCACTAGGAAGAGTAGCGAACCACTTAACCAAAAAATACCAAGAGATAGACCTCCTTGAAGTCACCCCCAGTTGTAGCTTCTCCTCCAAGACTTGTGCACTGCAGAGCTAGATGGTGAGTGTATCCAAATGAGGCACTGGCCTCTCTTATAAATAGTGGTCTGACCAGCCTGTAATTAGGTCTGGGTCGATCTGTCACTTTACCCTCTTAATTTATAATTAATTGTCAAGGCACAATTTGGCCTACTTTTACTAAGGCACAATAGGGCCTAATTAAATATAATATAATAAACTCTTTCTTAGGTAGAATATTATTTAAAGTTACAATATTTCAACAACCAACTAGCCTTACCTGATTCTTTGACGCGTATGCACGATGTGTTCCATGTTTTCAGTTTTACGTCACTATCTTTTAGATCTGTCACATGTTATTGATTTGAGTTCATTACAGGTATCAAACAAGGGTGCTATCATAGCAGAACCAATCCTCATATTGGACCATCACACTCGACAACTACGACATCGATTGGTTGATCAAGTCAAGGTCCAGTGGGACAACTTTAGTCCAAATTATTTCACTCGGGAGGATGCACATGAAATGTGTCAATAGTTTCCTTATTTATTTTGAAAGTTTGATATATAGATTTGTAGCAACTATATTTTTAAGGTTTTCATTGTTAGATTGTACAAACTTCAGGACAAAGTTTAAAACAAGAGGGGGTGTATGTAACATCCATATTTCACTAACCACATTTTTATAACACTGATTATCCTTGAGGACACTTCCGTGCAAGTGATCCGGCTAAACATGGTACTTTATGATTATTTGATTTGGTTTATTAGATAAAAATTTATGTTATAATTGAATATTGAATTTGATATGTTATTAATGTTGACGTATAGCATTGACAAGAATTATGATGAGGTTCCCTGAGTGTGCAAGAGCCATGACATGATGAGGATGTTGATGGCATCGACAAAATACCTTGGACTCCAGATTGAGTTAGGGAGTGGATTATTGACTTTGATTACGAGTACTTGATTTTATTGTGCATATGTTATGATGACGATTTCAGTTATGGATTTCATGTATAAGAGTTATTAATATTATTTTGTCACTGGATGCAGGCATGGTAACACTTTTTAATACAACTCACATATGGATTAAAGGAGTCATACAAAGATTTCATATCGATTAGGGAGAGGTGTGGCAATGTCCCTGTCACAGCCTAATAGCACTCTCGTCGTGCCCTAAAATGAAGGTTAATGACTACCTTTTTCTTGAGAGGTTCATGATGCCATGAAAGAATACTGAAACAGTCTCTCATGAGGATTTTTGAGGGGCACACAATAAGGAGGATTCCTTATTCCTTAGTAAGCCCTTAGTCTCACACAAGGTCGAAAAGTGGAGTATTGACTCCACGCGTTAGACAACTTCCAAACTAAGTCAAATGAAGAGTGACACACTTGGAGCACGTCGGTGCGTCTTGAAGGGCACATCACATGTTAATCTGAATGCAAATAAAGAAAATAAAATGTCATGTAAAATTAATAAAATTTAGAAGACTTTAGAGGATAAAAAGAATATTTAGCACTGATAGAAAAGATAATATAAATTTATACAAATTTATAAAATGGAAACATAATAAAATATAAGTCTAAGTGTTATGACTAAATAAATTTTATAGAAATGGGTCTAACAGAAGTTAGACTATATAAAATCTAGAAAAGGGAGAATAAAATTTAAGACATGTACACAATGTGTCAATGAAATTAATAAAACAATTTTTTTATCAAAAGAAATTATTTCATGAGGAAGTGTGGTGTCAACTTAGAGTTATAGTCATAAGTTAAACTAAACTCTAAATCCTAACTAAGAGAATATTCCTAATCAAACTCCAACTGTAAATTAGTTAGGAGACATAATAAATGAGAGATTGGGGAACTAAGGGACAACTAGGAGAAAATCTAGGAACTAATTGAGGAGGTGAGGAAAAATTCAATTTTTATTTAATTAAAAAGAAATAAAACATGTGCAACTTGAGGACAGAGTGACATGTGTTTGGGGTGAATAATCTCTAATATAATTATTAAAATTTATTTAATTATGCATGAGATGACAAGTGTCAAGGTGAAAATTCTTATAAAATAAGGGAGACGAAGGAGTAGAACACCCTATTGTTGGATGACTGAAATGCTATCAATTTTTTGTGACTAAGTTTACTTGTGTGAGTTGGGATGCAAGTTTTTCATAAGAGGTGGAAGCCTCTCCTTGTGAGGGAAAGCTTGAGCTACATACTGATCTGAATTTTTGTGTGTGACCCCTTTGCAGTTCGGGGAGCTAAGAGGAAAGAAGAGTATCTCTAGCGTTGACTGGGAGATATCGATGAAGTCATTGATTAGCAGGGTAAAGAGAAGGGCGTCACGCAAGTTCCGGATTGAAGATCACCCCATATATCTTAATATTTTGGTTACAATACTCACTTGTATAATTATTGTACTTTGAAATTTTGAAATTTTGTGCATGGATTGAATGGAGAAATTGATGAATTATTCATGTGAACTACTTGTATTATTTTAAAAAGGAAAATTTAAGCATGGATCGAATGGTTAAATTGTTATTGTAACTATGTATTGTTTTTATGTGTATGGATCAAATGGGTGAAAGAAGACACTTTATTTCCGTTGTTTTATTTGTATTTATTGTTGAGGGTGTGAATACATGTATCAAGTCTGCAATTGACTCGATTACTCTCTATCTAAAAAATATGTACAGAAATATCTCCGATAATTGGCATCTTTGTGTGTATTTACTGTTTT
Source organism: Picea mariana (assembly GCA_032191745.1). NCBI lineage: Eukaryota > Viridiplantae > Streptophyta > Pinopsida > Pinales > Pinaceae > Picea > Picea mariana. Next base: position 36,286 of record JASDQU010738202.1, on the reverse strand, counting down.
ATTTCCTAATTTTCGTTTTCATAGTTCATGGTAATAACTTTCAGATATATTCAAGTGTTAAACTTAAATTGATCCCAACACAAAACTGATATTTAACCATATGGTTTATTCCTGTTTGAATTTAATTGCGCACTAGTTATGAAGAGGATTTTGAAGTCGCAAGCACTTGGTGTGATTGTAAAGTGATGAAATTTATAAAATAAATTCTTTCTTTAGGTTTGGCCTCTTCCATAAACTTTTATTTTGTTAGTGTGTCGGTATAGTGATAGGGTTTTCCTTTTAAAATCCTGACCATAAATATTAAAGGCGTACCAAATATATTTACAGTAGTGGTAGTTACAACAACTAAAATTTATTTACTTGTCAAATAACCACTTGTTGTAATTAATGTAATTTCAAACTCGTAGATAACTTACGTCAACAAGATATCTGGTATATATATATATATATATATATATATATAAAATAAAATCATAACATGTGTATTAATTATATTAATGAATTTAAAAGGGGTAAAGGACTAATGAAATATATCAACGATCCTTATGTAAATGTTGATTTTTAATGATTTATATTAAGGATTTATAAATATTAATGTCATTGATATTAATGAATAATATAATGATTTTATACTAATGAATCAAAGTTAATAATTGATTTAATGATTTATATTAACAATGTATATACATTAATGTCTTGATGTCAATGGTTTTTTAATGATTTTATATTAATGTTTTTTTTTAAGATTTTATATTTAAGGATTACATTAATGATAATTATTGAAAAATAAATTATGATTCACTGCTTGACATAAATTAATTAATGCGCAAGTTGTGCAAACTCAAGTGAGGTAGATAAGGTGATTTTTATATGTACGTCTTATTTCTACATTAGATAGAATCACTAGATTTAGTGTTAGATTATCATTTAGTTCATGTCGTATGGAATTGTATTTTTTTGTAGGTGATATATATATATATTGTTTTAATTAAATATTTGTAATGTTATAAAAAAAAAAGATTTTTGCTACATTGTTGTATTCATGTACTCATTGATGTTTAGTTCACTAAAGGGTTGTTACACCATCAGAGCACCTCATTTTGATATAATAGGAGAGATCAACCTTGACAACATTTGGAAACAACCCTGATAACACTGTCTCTTGGGAATTTCAGCCCAAAATTTCAATTGTAGACTAGTGCAAGGATCGTGGACAGAAATTGAAGGGTTGTGGTGGACAGCGACAAGAAGTTGAGGCTACTGACAAATATTTTCGGGCTTTATTCTTGGAGAAATTTGACCTAGTGGTCATCAACAAGTAGAAGAATCAGGGATCATCGGATAAGTCTAGTTGTTTTATTAAGATTCAATGCATGGAGAAGTGGTTTTCAATCATGGAGCCTATCCTTCTTAAATAATTGTTGAACAATAACAATGTATTTTTATGAAAATGATAAATATCTGATTAATAGAAAATGAAAAAAAATTACTAATAATGTATGTTAACAAATACAATTTTTTTTTATTGTTTTTTAGATTGATTGTGTTAAAATAAATCTAGTGAACTTTTCAAACCCACAATACACAGTTCATCATCAAGACAAAAGAGATAGATATATCAATCAAAAAGCAAGAGATATTGATCTCTCTTACTTTTTGATCGATCTATCTATCTATTTTTTCATGTTGATGGAATTTGTATCATGGGTCCAAAATGTTCACCGAATTTATCCTAACACATTGAATCCAAAAACCAATAAAAACAACTAACAAATTGTGGAATCTTAAAAGAATAGAAAACAAATATATGCTTAAGGAATGCATGCTTGTTGTCAAGATGGATCCTTTATAAGTTCAAGGCGGAGTTTTTCGTTAGGTATTCAATTTTAATCCCATTGAGGTTTGAGTCCAACTGTGCTCAAGTAGTAGATGGAGTCAAAACAGGAAAAAATCTTATGATGTTTCCTTGGAAAAACATGTAGATATTATATAATTGATATATGCTAAACATATAAAGGAAAAGAACAAGTTGACACAAAGGGGAAAAGTATATTACTAAATTATTATTGTTAGGCAATAAGTATTGAATTTGATAAGAAAAGTAACAAATAATGGAAGGAAGTGAGGAAACAATGATTACAGAGAACAACAAAGTAGAGGAATGTTGGAAGGAATTATTGAAGACTCTAATAAATAGGATATGCATCTCTCTCTCTCTCTCTCTCTCTCTCTCTCTCTCTCTCTCTCACACACACACACACACACACACACACACACACAGAGTTTTTGGGTTTATCATTTTTTACTCTTTTATATGATTATTATGAATAAGAGACAAGGTTGATAGATAGGAATGAAAGCTTTCAAAGCTGAAAAATGGAGAAGGAAAGTAGATTTTTTAGAGTGAACAACAAAAAGATTCATATGCCACTTGTAATGGACCATATGGGAAAAATATAAATATTCCAAATTAATATAATACAATAAGGAATGATAATATACAACTTTCTCATAACTATTCACACTAGGAACTGTTATCCCCATTTTGTGGGATAACTAAGGAGATGTTGTCTCGAGGCCCTCAGATTGCATATATGGAGTGTTGAGAGACCACATGAATAACAGTGTCCACTTGCACATAAGGAATCTTGCTCTATCACCACATTATGATCCGTTGTCAGCGCATCCACCACACCAGCCAACTTCTGGAAAGAAGATGGGTCTTTCTCCATGCGATACAAATCAATTATTGTGGTAGGTAATCACCCTAATATTTGAGGCATTTAAATGTGTTGTATTTAAGTTCCTTTTGATTATAGAACGTCTTCTTGGACATTATTCTTTTGACCTTGTTTCACCTTGGTGAGTGTCATATATTTCCTAGTAAGTGTCCAACCTTTTGGGAAGGTTTATGACTAGGGGTACCTTAATGGGTTGTCGTACCATTCCCGATCATACTTACCACTTTCCACTCATTACATTCTCATCATATTTCCCTCTTCTAGGCCCTTTGACTTTAGTGACCCAAGAAGGGAATGTACCTCATTTCATGGGAATAAGGGGTTGGAAGCCCACATGGATTTTTGTTGGCTAAAAAGATAAAAGCATAAATATAGACCTTCTAGATGCTTTACCCAGGGATCCTCGAGAAAGTAACGAAACGATTCTTTATAAGAAATGGGGGACCTACAAAAATAAATAGTAGTGAATGTTTAAGGGGTTAGTTGGAGGATGGGAGGTCTCATCACGAGCCAAACTATCATGATCATGGATATTTAGAGGTATGAAATTACCATCATCTGGTCACCAAGACAGGGTAGTGGTTCTCAATTACACAACTGAGAGAAAGGGGGTCTCATCATGAACCAACCTTCTCATTTCTGTGAGGTATTTGTGAATGAAATTTTCCTTATCTAGACACCAAGCCAGGACAGTTGACTTCAACTTTCTCCTTAAAACATGAAATAAATATAAAGAGAAAGGAAGAGATAAGAGGAAAGAACGACAAGAAGATGGGCTTGGAAAAAGTGCATCACAAATGAAGGTGCCACACACCCTCTATAAAGGCACCCATAAATGAGATAATACAAGTGCTTGTATGTCATGAAATAAATTGACCTATGAAGTCTAAATCCCTTTCCACCTCATCATCCATTACATAACCTTGAAAGGACATCATTGGGACCATCCCCTACTTGAGGGTTTTGTTCTATCCAATAGGACTTTTATGACACCACTCCCATACTTAAACTTGGTCAATTGTATAGGATCTTTGAGCATTTGTTTAATTTGATGAGGTATTTTTGATGCACATGCTTAGGTGCCTTGTTTATTAGATATGGTTCACACTTGTAATGATATCTTTGACATGAGATCTTTGGAGGGCATACCCTTTTGTTTTGTAGGACCTTTCTTGGTGGCCAGTTTTGGGAGAATAATCCTAGCTTGTGCTTCCATGGGGAAAGAAGCCCACAGGTTGGATGTTATAGGCCCTCACACCAGATCACAGAGACATACATTAGGAGGCTTACATGACATCATAGAGGATCTTACCCAACCCTTATTACCCAAACGAATTGCTTAGGAGAGGCAAAACATCATCTTTTGAGGCTTGACGTCATGCTTGAGGGGGTTTAATGGTGATGGAGTTATTGCACATTAAAACTTGGAATATTTTAACCAGAGGAGACATGGATTGACCCTAGCACATGAAGAGGAGGCTCAAGGAGCCCCAATGACCTCTTTCTTCTTCTCCAATGAGTTGGAAAAGTGTCAAAATGCCCCCTAAAGGGGTGAAGTCATCTACTTTTAGGGTTTCTAATGTGTTAAAGTGAAAATTAAGTATTAATATTTGGTTCAAGGGGTAAGATAATGGTTTTTGGCCCCTTATCTTATGTTTTACCCTTGCTAAGTGGGAAAACTATGTTTTAAGACTTTTGTTTAAAAAGAGATCGTGTGAATCTCATTTCATAACATAACTCTTCCATTTGGAGAAGCACTTGGCTGAAATTTTCGCTGCCCTAGGGGATTTTCTTTCTCTCTTTCATTTTGTCATGGTTTAATTTGATATTGGTGGAAGGAAGTGGTGTGAAACCTCCGATGGAGAATTTCTCTTGCATATTGTTGGATAATTGTTGGTAAAGTAGAAGTTTATCTTGTTGATTCTTGATCTAGTTGAAGGGTTTCATCTTGTTATTGTCTCTTTTTCTTAGTTGTGAGGTTAAATAATTGAATTTATTGGGGAGTATAAGTGCATACAACCCAACTAAGCTCATAAATTTTATCTTAGAAATAATTTGTTACTTAAGGAAGTGCTAGGAGAAGTAAAAGGGCTTACACTCTTCTAGCACTTTTCTAGTTAACTTTACTTTCCTTGGGGAGTAAGAGGGTTTACACCCCCAAGGAAGTAGTATAGTTAAATAACTCTTTGAATCCATAACCCAATAGTAAAGGAACTAATAGTTTACTTTTTTTCATTGGAGAAATAAAATAGTGCATTGGGAAACGTGATTTTTGGTCACTTCAAATTTCTGCAATTTTGGTTTTGTTCCTTGTGCCTAGAGAACCTCTTAGCCACTAGTGTATCCCCTCTAAAGGGGTATTGCTTGTTATTGTTATAAATTTTCATTTTCAACCATTAGGGCTACAGAAACCCTAATACTCTTTCACTTATAACTTGTCTTTCAACCGTCTGAATTAGCTAAGAGTTTGCCACTTTTATCTACTTGGTCTGGCGCAACTTTTGGGTGGATTCTTTGTGAGTTTTGGTGGTTGAATTTACTTTTGTAACAAAATTTTTGATACAGCCATAAGGTTGCAAAAAACTTTCATTACAACCTTCTTTCATTGCTAAAGTCTAATGTTATTTTACTTGAGTTGATCTAGTTGTTTCTAGCTTATCTCTTGTTTTTTCAACCAATATTTTAGAAACTTGTTTTGCAACATTCATTATCGTTTTTATTTATGATATATATTGTTACTAATTGCTGCAATTAGGTACAACAAGATTAAATTTCTTTTCCATCATATGCTTGGGCTTGTATCGTTGTTTTCCTTGTGTCTCGGGCAAATATTATCTCTTTGCAACTCACTCAAAGCTTTGACAACCTCAAACAACCCTCAAAACTCATTATCAAGTTCCCTTTTCCATATAGAAACTTGAACATTAGGGGCATCCATTCATACATCACATTTTCTTTCTCAATCCCCTCTGTTGGATAACTGAGAGGGGGGTGAATCAATAATAGAGAAATTTAATCATTTTTAACCATATAATCCAAGTGTTATATCAATGAAGCATTATCATCCAATAACTACAGAGTAAATAAGCAATGAACAAATGAACAAACATACACATACACAGTACACCAGTGTTTTACATGGAAACCCAAATCAGGAGAAAACCACAGAATGTTTTTTCTTATATGTCTTGAAGAATTACATTCATTGAAAGCACCAACTTCCTTTGTTTTCTAGCTGCAACTGGAAGGAGGCTCCAACCCCCTAGTTTTGTAGGCTACAACCCCCTATGTTCTCCGGCTACAACCACCTGTCCTTGCCCCGTCCTGCCACACTGAAGTAGAAGTAGAAAGATGGAACCACTGTCAACCTGTCACTGTGAGATATACTATTGTAAACATTTACCAATAAATCTGAACCATGACTCAACCATGCATCAACATTTACCTCAACTTGTACCATAAACAAGTGCATAAACCATGCACCAACCTGTACCAAATAACCTGTAATCAATCTGTACCATAAACAAGTGCATCCAACCATGTACCAAGTATGTACCAATCATGTGTCAACTACTCATAAACTATGACTCATCAATATGTACCAACATCATCAACTATACACCTCATGTATGTGCCAACTCATCAACTACTTATCTCAACCATGTACTCAACATGTACCTCAACCAAAAGCCCTCATCAATTTCATCATCCAAATATGATTTGTAGCTTTGTAATAGACCTGGTGTGTATGATCACATTCCTTCAAACCTTCCTTAACTTCAACAACAAGAGACTAGCATTTTCATCAAACTTTTCTTTAGTCTCACATGCCTAGTTTTGGATTAGTCAACAACCCTAACTTGAAGTAATCATAACTTTGTACCTGTATGTATAAATATATGAAACTGATATACAATGTTCTTCAATGTGTTTTATTCAATTCCACCAGGTGTCACTACTTGAAACCTCTCAGAAAAGGAGTTATAGCAAAAATGGCATACCTTGCTGAATTCTGGCTTATTCTAGAGAGCGACCTTGTAGAGCGTGCCCCGCACAGAATATTTGTTGAATTGATATGAAACTATGAAAAATAATATCAAATACTGTAATCTAACCAACACATTTTGTTTCACTAAATTTGGATCTGTTATGAAGAAGTTATGACGTTTTTACCCGAAACACCTTTTTTTGACTAGTTTCAGGACTAGCCACAAACCCTGTTTTCCACGGAGTGTAAATCCAAAAATAAAATGCCCCACAAACTGAATTTTTTACCACAGATACTTGGATATGTTTTCTCAATGGAAGAGAAATTTCATAGTCTGAATCATTATAGAAAAAAAATTATAGCGAAAATGGTGAGATGACCTGTAAATAACATACCTTAGAAAGCACCATCAAAAGAATTTATCCTTCCTTGCATTTCGACCTTATTTTCTTCACGTTCCCTCATAATTTTGGCTTAGATATCCTTGGTTACCTCAGACACTTATAGATATTCAATATTCTCAAGTGTTATTAAAATGAGAGAGCCTTGCCTCTTATTTATACTCTCCAAGTAGCTTCCTTAAAAACATCTTCTAGGTCACTTGGCGCCACTTTCCTTATTTTAGGGTTAACCCACTTCTAATTTCTCCATTAAATTTATTATTGAAATAATTTATTTTGTATTCAATTTGAATTATAATACACTCATTACTTCACTTTATTATTTACCTTTTAAAATCTCTTAAACCACTTTGACTACTTTGACCTTTTGGGGCTTCTAGATGATATATGAGGGTCCTCCAACTTCGTAAGGCCATAACTCTCAAACCGTGAGGACTTATGTGACGTTCCACATACCACCAGAAATGGAATGACATGTACTATCCATATATAATATTATTATCTGAAAATATATCATAACTCATACCATTATCCATCAAACAAACTTGGGTCCATTACCCAAACCTGGGGTCTCCAACTTCTCATGGCCATAACTCTTTAACCGTGAGGAGTTATGTGACGTTCCAC
>JASDQU010738202.1:15535-28479 GCA_032191745.1 Picea mariana | reverse complement strand
TTTCACCATAAGGGGACCACTTTGGAGTTCATCCATATTTACTTCTTATCAACCATGACAAGACAATAATGAGTCATATTTACATCAAACAATATTGGGTCCATTACCCAAACCTTTGTGTTGTGGGGCTTTCTTCAAGGGTTGACATCAATGACAACCAACCTTAATCAACACCCCCAAGGGTCACCAAGATTCCCCCCTTGAGGTGACTACCTCACCTCTAAAATGAAGGGAACACCTTACTAAGGTGACAATGAGTAGGTTATCTCTAATTTATCGCAAATTGGTGGTTGGGTTTGGATTTTCCCAACCTACAACATGTGCGATAACATTTTGGCATTGTTGTCGGGGAGGATTTTGAATCCTCTTCCGAACCCTAAACAACACTTTGGAAAGCTATTCCAAATCCTTTTTCCCTAGATTTCCTAGAAGCTCCACCTAAAGGAGGTTTCCTTTCCACATTTTATGAGCTCTTATTGAATCTCATATAGCAACTCCACCTTCCAAGAACCCACATTTCCCCTTTTCCCCCTTTCATCATTTGATGATCCTTGTTCTCGTCTGGTGACTCCATTGAGGTATTACCATAAGTAATGGAACAATGGCCTCATGGGACTTACCATGGGCATTCCATAAGGTGCACCCTTCCATTTATGTTCATAATATCCTTGGATATCCGAATCATTTTTGTACAGGGTGGAGGGAAAGTTTCCCTAAATTTAATGGTGATCCAACTCTAACAGTCACCCATTTCAAGTCATCCCTTGGGACTTGTGATGCATATATTTTTGGAGATGAAGACTTGTTGTATGAGGACTCTAAACTAGATTCATACTCAATCTTCAAATAATACCAAGAAGTGGCCATATCAGAGTGATCATAGGCTCACTCTACAAAGGCGAAGTATTTTCATATTGAGGATTTCTTCAGGGAATCACAAATGAAGAGATCGTGTTTTTCTTTATCTAGACCTGAGGTTGTCTCTTACTTCATCCATTCTTCTCAGGGAAATCACGAGGTATCCTTGGGATCTCTTATATCTTCTCGGTCTTGAGGAAGCAACAATAATGATAATTAGGATGAATATGAGCCATCGTCTACATATAGTAGCCCTCTTCAGAGATGGATTGATCAAGATTGTGTTTACACCTTCAGGAAGGATGATCAGGTTGATGGTTTCTCCTTCCAGCGTGATTTCCTTCCTCCCACCCATCTCCATGAGTTTCATTTTATGATTTATTATATATCTATTTATTCTCATGATCATTTTGTGTTGGACTTATCTTTGTTTTTCACATGATTAAGCACAGGGGAAAATACTTTGATGAGATAATCAATTGGTTGCACTAGATGTATGACTTCACCTGACATCATCTATTGCCTAATATTCAAGGCCCCAAGACCCCTAGGTAATTAGGTAAGTCATGTTGCTTTCCTTGTATTTTCCTCTTGATTGCTCATATTATTTTATATGTATTTCATATTTAATTTTTCTCTACTTGCATATTAATTTCATGCTTAGTTTATAATTTTTTTAAACAAATACTAAAATTTTATTTTCTAGATTAGTTTTCATTTGGATTTTGATGTATATGGACGAAGGGTGATAGAACCATCCTATATTTTATGGTTTCTTGTTTCAGTGTAGGCACAATTCTACTAGGAGATGCAGTGGTTCTCATGCACTCTACGATGAGCACATGTCCCCGAGTAGGAGCCAAATGTTATCCCCATTTTGTGAGATAACTAAGGATATGTTGTCTCAAGGCCCTTAGGTTGTAGATATGGAGTGTCGAGACACCACATGACTAGTAGTGTCCACTTGCACATATGGAATCCCACTCTATCACCACATTTTGATCCATTGTTAGCACATCCACCACACCAACCAACTTCTGAAAGGAACATGGGTCTTGCTCCATGCAATACAAGTCAGTTATTGTGGCAAGTAATCACTCTAATATTTGAGGCATTTGAACATGTTGTATTTAAGTTTCTTTTTATTATAGAACACATGCTTGGACATTATTCTTTGACCCTGTTTCAACTTGGTGAGTGTCATATATTTACTAGTAAGTGGAAAACGTTTGGAGAAGGTTTGTGACTAGGGGCCCCTTAAGGGGTTTTCGTACCATTCCCAACCATACTTACCACTTTCCTCTCATTACATTCCCATCATATTTACCTATTACAGGCCCTTTGACATTAGTGACCCAAGAAGGGCATGTGCCTCATTTCATGGGAAGAAGGGGATGAAGGCCCACAAGGATTTTTATTGGATAAAAAGATAAAATCCTAAATATAGATCTTCGAGATGCTTCGCTCAGAGATCCTCTAGAAAGAAATGAAACGCTTCTCTATAATAAATGGGGGACCTAAAAAACTAAATGGTAGTGAATTCTTAAGGGGTTATTTGGAGGATGGGAGGTCTCATCATGAACTGGACTATCATGATCATGGGTATTTAGCGGTATGAAATTACCATCATCTGGTCACCAAGCCAGGTTAGTGGTTCTTAGTTACACAACTGAGAGAAAGGAGGTCTCATCACGAGCCAAACTTCTCATTTCCATGAGGTATTTGTGAATGAAACTATCTCTCAAGGATTTTAAGGAGGAAATATTTCAACCATCTCCATCATTTCGTCCCTCTGTCGCGTGAGAGCTTGCGCAAGCAACATATTGATAGGATCGTCTGCTCTGTCGTTTTTCTTTTCTTCTGCCATTGAGGGTTTCTTGGGTGTGATAGAGCAAATGTATTCAAGAGAGACAAGCTCGAGACCCAACTTGCTATACTTGGATTGCGTTGGGGACATGCACTGAAAAAACGATCAAGAGCAGCCTGCTCTGATACCACTGATCCGGATTATTTTCGGCATGAAATGAGAGCGAAGATATAATAAAGAAATGCACAGAGATATCATGTATATCCAATAATATAATAGAAATATATCAGAGATGCAACCATAAACATAGATATACAGTAATAGGCGATTTCTATTAATGAAAGAAATGTAAAGAGATTGTAAAAATACAGAGTGAAAGACTCGCTAGAATGGTGGCAGCTTATCTCTGAGAAGAGATGTGACGGCTACTCGCATTCACAAGAAGATGATTACAATGAGGCTCTGAAGGTATTTTTACAATAAACAGGAATGTCAAAAACCCTATACCTCCAAAAACCTAACCCTAGAAGATGAAGCGCCAAGAGTCATGTAGGCCCCGTTTGGGTAAGTTCGTACATCAACTTCTCGGGGTCGTAACTTTTGCATACAATCTTCGTTTTAGGTGTATGATAGTACGTTGGAAAGGTATCATCGAGGATATTCATTTTGGGGGCTCAATAATTCCTTCGGCTATCACTAGGAACCTCAATCTCAAAAAACCTTCATTTTGGCCCTCAAAATGGCCCCAGAAGTTAAAACCTGCTAAAAATAGTAAATTGCCAAAATTGCCAGAAAACTATTTTGAGCCAGATGGAAAAGGTGGGTGGCCACCGATTTTCACCTGGATCAATCCTCCCTCCTTAGGAAGCAATGGTCTCCATTGCGTTGAGTTCCCAAGGAAGAGGGAAAAACATTTGTTGGATCTGCATCTTGGTGAACTGCTTGTATTGCTGGAGACGTCATGCTACTTAGTTTGTGGAAGTCTGTCATGAACCTGTTGAAGTTGTGGTTGTTTAACAAGTTGAGCTACATGAGAGGAATGTGTGCATAAGGAATATTTATGCTTTGTTGCAACCTTGTCGACCTAGTTCTGTTGGATAGAAGGTGTAGGGGGCAAGGTTGTAGTGGTTGCAGTGTCCTTCTGTTCCCCTTTTGAATAGATTGTGAAGAAGCTGAATTTTGCAGTATGAGATACTACCTTGCAACACTTTTCAGGTGGAACAATAGTTGGAACTACCTATGGTATTCTGTAGAGATGACCCCCCAAAGTAACAATGACACTACGGGGTCGAGACTCATAAACAACATGGCATCTCCACATATATGGTTGGCCCAAGAGAACATCACAGACATCCAGTGGGGCAACATAAAATAATACCTCATCCTTGAAGGGTTGGATGCCGTATGACAATCGTCACTCTTGGCTGACATGGAGATCTCATCCTTTCCGAAGCCACCTGATGTTGTATGGCTGCGGGTGTGGTGTTGTCGACAATCCCAACTGTTTGACGACCTCTGCTGAGATGAGGTTTTTTTGGATTCCGTTATCAACAATAAAATGCAGTGGGGTTCCCTTCACCCACATATGTGAATGAAAAAGGTGTTTCCCTTCTTCAGGATCTGTGGGTTCTTCTGGTTGAATTGTTGCGGTCGCGACAATAGTAGTGGGGTCTACATCAATGAACTATCCTTTACCAATATTTTCATAATCAGATTCTAAATCAGGGTTCGGCTCCTTGTCTTTGGTCTCAGCCACCAATGACTGTTTTAAGCGACATTCATCGGTGTTGTGCCAGGGACTTTTGTGGAGCTTGTACCATTTTCCAGTGTACTTCTTTGTCTTCCCGTGACCCTTCTTTTCTTGTGTCTTGGACTGGTTTTCGGGAGACTGTTTGTTAGGGCCATCTTTTTCATACTTCGGTTGTTGCAGATTTGCAGACCCAAACTTCCATTTGTTCTAGTGCTTAAATTTCTGCTAAATTTTAACAGCATATCGATAAGCAACATCGAGTGATGAGATGTCCAGAAAATAAATTTTAGTCTGGATGTATCTCTGTAGAGCCCCACGGTATTTCAAAAACAAATGTCGCTCGGAGTCTTTGATACCCATATTGGTGCGCAAGGTATGGAATGTATTGGTGAACTCTGGAACTGCTTGGCCCCTCTCTTGCCGCAGTGTGGTCCATCTCATGTACTAGTCCTCATAGTTGCCAACAGGGTAATAATGTTCCTTTACGGCATCCACAAAAACATCCCAAGTGGGATCGACCCCATATATTCCAGACTCCTCTGTAGAAATTTTCTCCCAGTAAGTTTCCCACCAATGTTTGACATGAGGGAGAGATTTAAGGAGTGCGAAGGTGACCTTTTATTTTTCGAAAAAATTGTGAACAGAGAAATAACCTTCTAGTAGAGTTAACCATTTTTCTAGGGCTTCTGCATCTATCTGTCCTTCAAATACAAGAATATCAAAATTAACTTGTACCTTGAAAGGTGAGGTGCCTCCAAAGTGGTTGCTTGATGAAGATGCTCCTGATGTTATCGGTAGGAGTTTAAGGATGTGGGCAAAATTATCCATCGTTTCGTCCCTCTGTCGCGTGAGAGCTTGTTCAAGCAACAGATTGATAGGATCGTCTGCTCTGTCCTTTTTCTTTTCTTCCGCCATTGAGGGTTTCTTGGGTCTGCGAGAGAGAGTGTATTCAAGAGAGACAAGCTCGAGACCCAACTTTCTATACTCGGACCTCGTCTGGGACATGCACTGAAAAAACAATCAAGAGCAGCCTACTCTGATAAAACTGATCCGGATTATTTTCGGCACGAAATGAGAGCAGAGATATAATAAAGAAATGCATAGAGATATCGCGTATATCCAATAATGTAACAGAAATATATCAAAGATGCAACCATAAACATAGATATACAGTAATATTCTATTTCTATTATTGAAAGAAATGTATAGAGATTGTAAAAATATAGAGTGAAAGACTCGCTAGAATGGTGGCAGCTTATCTCTAAGAAGAGATGTGACGGCTACTCACATTCGCAAGAACATGATTACAATGAGGCTGTAAAAGAATTTTTACAATAAACATGAATGCCAAAAACCCTATACATCCAAAAACCTAACCCTAGGAGATGAAGCGCCAAAATTCATGTGGGCCCCGTTTGGGAAGGTAGTACATCAACTTCCCGGGGTCGTAACTTTTGCATATGATCTTCGTTTTAGGAGTATGATAGCTCGTTGGAAGGTATTGTCGAGGAGATTCATTTTGGGGGCTCAGTCATGCCTTTGGCTATCATTGAGGACCTCAATCTTGAAAAACCTTCATTTTGGCCCTCAAAATGGCCCCGGAAGTTAAAACCTGCTAAAAATAGTAAATTGCCAAAATTGCCAAAAAATTGTTTTGAGCCAGTCGGAAAAGGTGGGTGGCCACCGATATCCACCTAGATCAATCCTCCCTCCTTAGGAAGAAATGGTCTCCATTGCGTTGAGTTCTCAGGGGAGAGGGAAAAGCATTCGCTGGATCTACATCTTGGTGAGCTTCTTGTATTGCTGGAGACATCACGTTGCTTAGTTTGTGGAAGTCTGTCATGAACCTGTTGAAGTTGAGGCTGTTCAACAAGTCGAGCTACATGAGAGGAAGGTGTGCAGAAGGAATATTTGTGATTTGTTGCAACCTTTTCAACCTACTTCTGTTGGATAGAAGGTCCAGGGGGAAAGGTTGTAGTGGTTGCAGTGTCCTTCTGTTCCCCTTTTTAACAGATTGTGAAGAAGCTGAATTTTGCAGTATGAGATACTACCTTGCGACACTTTTTAGGTGGAACAATAGTTGGAACTACCTATGGTATTCTGTAGATATGACCCCCCAAAGTAATAATGACACTACGGGGTCGAGACTCATAAACAGCATGGCGTCTCCACATATATGGTTGGCCCAAGAGAACATCACAGACATCTAGTGGGGAAACATCACATAATACCTCATCCTTGAAGGTTTGGATGCCGTATGACAATCGACACTCTTGGCTGACAGGGAGATCTCGTCCTTGCCGAAGCCACCCGATGTTGTATGGTTGCGGGTGTAGTGTTGTCAACAATCCCAATTGTTTGATGACTTCTGCTGAGAAGAGGCTTTTCTGGCTTCCGCTATCAACAATAAAATGTAGCAGGGTCCCCTTCACCCACATCTGTGAATGAAAAAGGTGATCCCCTTCTTCAGGATCTATGGGTTCTTCTGGTTGAATTGTTGCGGTCACAACAATAGCAGTGGGGTCTGCGTCAATGATCTGTCCTTTACCATTATTTTCAGAATCAGATTCTAAATCAGGGTTTGGATCCTTGTCTTTGGTCTCGGCCACCAATGACTATTTTGAGCGACATTCAACAGTGTTGTGCCAAGGGCTTTTGTGGAACTCGCACCATTTTCCAGTGTCCTTCTTTGTCTTCCCATGACCCTTCTTTTCCTGTGTCTTGGAATGGTTTTTGGGAGACTGTTTGTTAGGGCCGTCTTTTTCATACTTTGGTTGTTGTGTATTTGCAGACCCGAACTCTCGTTTGTTCTGGTGGTTAAATTTCTACTCAATTTTAACATCATATCGATAAGTAGCACCGAGTGATGAGATGTCCAGAAAATCCATTTCAGTCTGGATGTATCTGTGTAGAGCCCCATGGTATTTCATAACCAAATGTCACTCGGATTCTTTGATACCCAACTTGGTGCGCAAGGTATGGAAGTTATTGGTGAACTCCGGAACTACTTGGCCCCTCTCTTGCCACAATGTGTTCCATCTCATGTACTAGTCCTCATAGTTTCCAACATGGTAAACTGTTCCTTTACCGCATCCACAAAAACATTCCAAGTGGGATCGACCCCATATATTCCAGACTCCTCTGCAGAAATTTTCTCCCAGTAAGTTTCCAACCAATGTTTGACATGAGGGAGAGATTTAAGGAGTACGAAGGTGATCTTTTATTTTTCGGAAAAATTGTTAACAGAGAAATAACCTTCTAGCAGAGTT
Organism: Picea mariana; assembly: GCA_032191745.1. NCBI lineage: Eukaryota > Viridiplantae > Streptophyta > Pinopsida > Pinales > Pinaceae > Picea > Picea mariana. Next base: position 20,795 of record JASDQU010738202.1, on the reverse strand, counting down.
AACCATTTTTCTAGGGATTCTGCATCTATCTTTCCTTCAAATACAGGAATATCAAAATTAAATTATACCTTGAAAGGTGAGGTGCTTCCAAAGTGGTCACTTGATGAAGATGTGCCTGATGCTATCGGCGGGTGTTTAAGGATGTGGGCAAAATTCTCCATCATTTCATCCCTCTGTCGCGTGAGAGCTTGCTCAAGCAACAGATTGATAGGATCGTCTGCTCCATCATTTTTCTTTTCTTCCGCCATTGAGGTTTTCTTTGGTGTGTGAGAGTGAATGTATTCAAGAGAGACAAGCTTGAGACCCAACTTTCTATACTCAGACCTTGTCGGGGACATGCACTGAAAAAAAGATCAAGAGTAGCCTGCTCTAATACCATTGATCCGGATTATTTTCGGCACGAAATGAGAGCGGAGATATAATAAAGAAATGCACAGAGATATCACATATATCCAATAATATAACAAAAATATATCAGAGATGCAACCATAAACACAAATATATAGTAATACGAGATTTCTATTAATGAAAGAAATGTACAGAGATTGTAAAAATACAGAGTGAAAGACTCGCTAGAATGGTGACAGCTTATCTCTAAGAAGAGATGTGATGGCTACTCACATTCGCAAGAAGATGATTACAATGAGGCTCTGAAGGCCTTTTTACAATAAACAGGAATGCCAAAAACCAAAGACATCAAAAAACCTAACCCTAGGAGATGACGCACCAAAAGTCATGTGGGCCCCGTTTGGGTAAGTTAGTACATCAACTTCCCGAGGTCATAACTTTTTCATATGATCTTCGTTTTAGGCGTATGATAGCTCGTTGGAGAGGTATCATCGAGGAGATTCATTTTGGGGGCTCAATCATTCCTTCAGATATCATTGAGGACCTCAATCTCGAAAAACCTTCATTTTGGCCCTCAAAATGGTCGTGGAAGTTAAAACCTGCTAAAAATAGTAAATTGCCAAAATTGCCAGAAAACTGTGTTGATCCAGTCGAAAATGGTGGGTGGCCACCAATATCCACTTGAATCAATCCTCCCTCTTTAGGAAGAAATGGTCTCCATTGCATTGAGTTCCCAAGGGAGAGGAAAAACATTTGTTGGATCTGCATCTTGGTGAGCTGCTTGTATTACTGGAGACATCACGTTGCTTAGCTTGTGGAAGTCTGTCATGAACCTGTTGAAGCTGAGGTTGTTCAACAAGTCGAGCTACATGAGAGGAAGGTGTGCAGAAGGAATCTTTGTGCTTTGCTGCAACCTTTTCGACCTGCTTCTATTTGGTAGAAGGTGCAGGGGACGAGGTTGTAGTGGTTGCAGTGTCCTTTTGTTCTCCTTTTGAACAGATTGTGAAGAAGCTAACTTTTGCAGTATGAGATACTACCTTGCAACACTTTTTAGGTGGAACAATAGTTGGAACTACCTATGGTATTCTGTGGAGATGACCCCCGAAAGTAACAATGACACTATGGGGTCGAGACTCATAAACAACATGGCATCTCCACATATATGGCTGGCCCAAGAGAACATCACAGACATCCAGTGGGGCAACATCACATAATACCTCATCCTTGAAGCGTTGGATGTCGTATGACAATCGACACTCTTGCCTGACACGGAGATCTCGTCCTTACCGAAGCCACCCGATGTTGCATGGTTGCGGGTGTGGTGTTGTCGACAATCCCAACTATTTGACGACCTCTGCTGAGATGAGGTTTTTCTGGCTTCCGCTATCAACAATAAAATGCAACGGGGTCCCCTTCACCCACATTTGTGAATGAAAAAGGCGCTCCCCTTCTTCAGGATCTGCGGGTTCTTCTGGTTGAATTGTTGTGGTCGCGACAATAGCAATGGGGTCTGTGTCAATGATCTGTTCTTTACTAGTATTTTCAGAATCAGATTCTAAATCAGTGTTTGTCTCTTTATCTTTGGTCTCGGTCACCAATCACTGTTTTGAGTGACATTCATCGGTGTTGTGCCAGGTGTTTTTTTGTAACTCGCACCATTTTCCAGTGTCCTTCTTTTTCTTCCCGTGACCCTTCTTTTCCTGTGTTTTGGACTGGTTTTTAGGAGACTGCTTGTTAGGGTCGTCTTTGTCATACTTCAGTTGTTGCAGATTTGCAGACCCGAACTCCCGTTTGTTCTGGTGCTTAAATTTCTGCTCAATTTTAACAACATATCAATAAGCGGCACCAAGTGATGATATGTCCAGAAAATCCATTTCAGTCTGGATGTATATGTGTAGAGCCCCACGATATTTTAGAACCAAATATCGCTCGAAGTCTTTGATACCCAGCTTGGTGCACAAGGTATGGAAGGTATTGGTGAAATCTGGAACTTCTTGGCCCCTCTTTTGCCACAATGTGGTCCATCTCATGTACTGGTCCTCATAGTTGCCAATAGGGTAATACGGTTCCTTTACGACATCCACAAAAAAATCCCAAGTGGGATCGACCCCATATATTCCAGACTCCTCTGTGGAACTTTTCTCCCAGTAAGTTTCCCACCAATGTTTGACATGAGGGAGATCTTTAAGGAGTGTGAAGGTGATATTTTCTTTGTCAAAAAAATTTTGAACAGAGAAATAACCTTCTAACAGAGTTAACCATTTTTTTAGGGCTTCTGCATCTATCTGTCCTTCAAATACAGGAATATCAAAATTAACTTGTACCTTGAAAGGCGAGGTGCCTCCAGAGTGATCGCTTGATGAAGATGCACCCGATTCTATTGGAAGGCATTTAAGGATGTGGAAAAAATTCTCCATCATTTCGTCCCTCTGTCGCATGAGAGCTTGCTCAAGCAACGGATTGATAGGATCGCCTGCTCCGTCGTTTTTCTTTTCTTCCGCAATTGAGGGTTTCTTGGGTGTGCGAGAGTGAATGTATTCAAGAGATACAAGCTCGAGACCCAACTTGCTATACTTATACCCAAGCTTGAGACCCAACTTGCTATATCGCGTTGGGGACATGCACTGAAAAAACGATCAAGAGCAGCCTGCTCTGATACCACTGATCCAGATTATTTTTGGCACGAAATGAGAGCAGAGATATAATAATGAAATGCATAGAGATATCGTGTATATCCAATAATATAACAGAAATATATCAGATATGCAACCATAAACACAGATATACCATAATATGTGATTTCTATTAATGAAAGAAATGTACAGAGATTGTAAAAATATAGAGTGAAAGTCTCACTAGAATGGTGGCAGCTTATCTCTGAGAAGAAATGTGACGGCTACTCGCATTTGCAAGAAGATGATTAAAATGAGGCTCTGAAGGCCTTTTTACAATAAAAAGGAATGCCAAAAACCATAGAAATCCAAAAACCTAACCCTAGGATATGAAGCGCCAAAAGTCATGTGGGCCCTGTTTGGGTAAGTTAGTACATCAACTTCCCGGGGTCATAACTTTTGCATACGATCTTCGTTTTAGGCGTATGATAGCTAGTTGGAAAGGTATCATCGAGGAGATTCATTTTGGTGGATCAGTAACGTGTTTGGATATATTTGAGAACCTTGATCTCGAAAAACCTTCATTTTGGCCCTCAAAATGGCCCCGGAAGCTAAAACCTGCTAAAAATAGTAAATTGCCAAAATTGTCAGAAAACTGTTTTGAGACGGTCAGAAAAGGTGGGTGGCCACCAATATCCACCTGGATCAATCCTCCCTCCTTAGGAAGCAATGGTCTCCATTGCGTTGAGTTTCCAAGGGAGAGGGAAAAGCATTTGCTAGATCTGCATCTTGGTGAGCTGCTTGTATTGCTGGAGACGTCATGTTGCTTAGTTTGTTGAAGTCTGTCATGAACCTGTTGAAGCTGAGGTTGTTCAACAAGTCAAGATACATGAGAGGAAGGTGTGTAGAAGGAACCTTTGCACTTTGCTACAACCTTGTCGACCTGCTTCTGCTGGATAGAAGGTGCAGGGGCCGAGGTTGTAGTGGTTGCAGTGTCCTTCTGTTCCCCTTTTGAACATATTGTGAAGAAGCTGAATTTTGCAGTATGAGATACTACCTTGCGAAACTTTTTAGGTGGAACAATAGTTGGAACTACCTATGGTATTCTATAGAGATGACCCCCCAAAGTAACAATGACACTACGGGGTCGAGACTCATAAACAGCATGGCATCTCCACATATATGGTTGGCCCAAGAGAACATCACAGACATCTAGTGGGGAAACATCACATAATACCTCATCCTTGAAGGGTTGGATGTCATATGACAATCGACACTCTTGGATAACACGGAGATCTCATCCTTGCCGAAGCCACCCGATGTTGTATGGCTGCAGGTGTGGTGTTGTCGACAATCCCAACTGTTTGACAACCTCTGTTGAGATGAGGTTTTTCTTGCTTCCGCTATCAACAATAAAATGCAGCGGGGTCCCCTTCACCCACATCTATGAATGAAAAAGGCGCTCCCTTCTTCAGGATCTGTGGGTTCTTCTGGTTGAATTGTTGTAGTCGCGACAATAGCAGTGGGGTCTGCGTTAATGATCTGTCTTTTACCAGTATTTTTAGAATCAGATTCTAAATCAGGGTTCGGCTCCTTATCTTTGGTCTCGGCCACCAATGATTTTTTTGAGCGACATTCATCGATGTTGTTCCAGGGGATTTTGTGGAACTCGCACCATTTTCCAGTGTCCTTCTTTGTGTTCCCATGACCCTTCTTTTCCTGTGTCTTGGACTAGTTTTCGGTAGACTATTTGTTATGATCGTCTTTGTCATACTTCAGTTGTTGCAGATTTGCAGACCCAAACTCCCGTTTGTTCTGGTGCTTAAATTTCTGCTTAATTTTAACAGCATATCGATAAGCAGCACCGAGTGATGAGATGTCCAAAAAATCCATTTCAGTCTGGATGTATATGTGTAGAGCCCCACGGTATTTCAGAACCAAATGTCGCTCAGAGTCTTTGATACCTAGCTTGGTGCGCAAGGTATGGAAGGTATTTGTGAACTCCAGAACTTCTTGGCCCCTCTCTTTCTGCAGTGTGGTCCATATCATGTACTGGTCCTCATAGTTTCCAACAGGGTAATACTGTTCATTTACCACATCCACAAAAAAATCCCAAGTGGGATCGGCCCCATATATTCCAGACTCCTCTGTGGAACTTTGCTCCCAGTAAGTTTCCCACCAATGTTTGACATGAGGGAGAGCTTTAAGGAGTGCGAAGGTGATCTTTTCTTTGTCGAAAAAATTGTGAACAGAGAAATAACCTTCTAGCAGAGTTAACCATTTTTCTAGGGCTTCTGCAT
>JASDQU010738201.1:145949-160206 GCA_032191745.1 Picea mariana | reverse complement strand
AGGGGGGATAGGCTCTAATGCCTCCTTCCTTCTCCTATTGTGTCATTATTGTAAATCCTTCAATCCTATCCCAAGTTGTTCTTAAGGGGGGATGTTAGGATATTTAGACACTTAGGAGTTAGTTAAGATCTACTTGGTCTAATATGTCGTTAGGTAAAAGTGTGTTTCTTTAGTAAGCATTAGTATGCATTTGTAGTTAGGCAATCCGACGGTCACGATATGTTCCCGACATAGAGTGATCTGACGGTTGATACTCTCCTCGATATTAACGGCCATTGATCCGTGGCTTAACACCCGATTGGTCCATGATCTGTATTTAAAGAGCATGGAGGGTCATTTGTCGATGATCGATTGTGAGAAACTCTCTTGTAAAATCTCTCTGTAATCTTTTTCTTTGCATTAATAAACTGCTCCAAGTGGTCGCGTTGGCTGGGGCTATGGATGTTTCCCCGTAGGGGTTTTACCACGTGAAAACATCGGTGTGTTGATCTTTTATCTAGTTATGTGAGTGGTTACTGAAGGTGTTCATCCTCTGTTGGAATACCTGTGTTGTCGAACATTTCCCAGTCCCATTTTTATGTGGAATACTGAGAAGGCAAGAGATGAAGGAAAACAACCCCTCTACATAATTTTCCTTCATTTTGTGATGCCCCATCAAAATAAGCCCATGGTCGAGATTGGTCCACAGATTTAGCCTCCATAAGCCGCACCTGGGGGGATTATTTCCCTTGTGGTAAGTGTGAAAGGATGCTGAGACTTTTTGAAACTATGTGTTTTGGAATGGATGATTTATCGTTGAATATAGTATAATTACGAGCTATCCTGAGTCCCCAATTTATAAGTAGAGGGAGATCTTTGATGTTATGCTATAAGCCTCTTCTATGTTTTGACCTTACCACCTGCAATCTATTCTTAGTGCTATAGAAAACTCTATCCATACGTTTTTAACAAAAGGAAAACATAGGAACAAGTGAGTGATGGACTCCTCATCATACCTACAAAGAGAGCACCATCTCGGACCCTCCAAGCATATTTTCTTCATTTTGTCCCACGTTGGCACCTTGTTTTTGATTAAACACCATAAAAAGATGCGATATTTGAGAGGGAATTTTACTTTCCATATCCCTTTCCACCACCAAGAGGGTTCTTGTTGGACAATATCAATATTGATTTGAGTGTAGCCAACTTTTGGTGTATAAACCCCATGAGTAGTTTTTTGCCATACAAGATCATCCTCGCTATTTGTAATATGAATGTGCCTCATTTGGAGTGCTCTGATGTAGGCTACCCATGTTTCTGCAAATTTCTCTTCCAAACCTAGTTGTATTGAATCTCTCCATACTTGACTCCAAACTATAGTTCTGTTCATGTCAATAATCTGAGCAGGGTAAAACATTCCACTGCCGTGAAGGTTTTCTATCAAGCCTGGGGGGAGTAGGTGACTTCTTCCACTACCTTGCCAAGGATCCATTCCAATTATGACTTTAGAGCCCTTTCCAATGTGCCCGACCAGTCCTTCTCCCACTACTGAAATTTTTTTTACAAAGGATTTACAAATAATAGAGCAATTGGAGGTCTCCTTTATAGGCCTTCTAATCCATTCTTCCAGCAAGTCCAGCCTAACATATTTTTGAGTAACCACTTTTGTCCAGAGGCTTTCTATAGTGATCAACCTCCATCACACTTTGGCTACCAATGCCTTCAAAAAAAGATGTATATTTTTCAAACTCCACCCCCCCAATAACTTGGGTACTTGTTACACAGTAAATTTCCACACCATTAAGTGGTGCACTTATGTATTGTATTCTAATAAGTGTCACATTTAAGTATCACTTATGTAGGTGTCGATTTTCCACATTCCTAAGTGTTACACTTATATTCTACTAAGTGTAGTGATAGAATGTTGCAACTGTGGAAGTTTTGGTCATGTTCCCTGTTATCGCACAATTTGTGCTTGTCCAAAAGGGAAAGGAAAGCAGATGATAAATTGGCGTAACAGGAGGTTGTCCTATCACCGTCACCTAAATAAGACACATCTTTCTCTTTAGGGATGAAATCCCAAGGGAGAGGTCCCTAGTGACCTGGGGGTTTGAGAAGGCAAAGGTAAAGGTATAAAGAAAAGTTGTCCCCTCTCACAGGTCACACTGATTAGAAATTCCCAAAGGTTTAATAATATGAAGCAAATATATGCTTAAGTGTACCTTCCCATAACAAGACAAGAAGAAAACACTATTTTTGCAAGTAACAATTGATGCTAGTGCTTCGTAAAACCTTGGACTTTTCAACGAAAGAAATAAGTTGATATAAGATGAAGAAAACAAAAACTTATAAAAACAATAAATATATGATGATAGCTTCACAAGTTATGCCTTAAACAAGATTAAAAATGACCCAAGATGATAACCTAATAATGTCAATATACTAGCACTTGTCAGAAGCTAATAAGGCAATGTAAATATCAACTTTAATAATTTATTTTAGGAGCTTTTACTGCTGAAATATATGGATGTATCTTACTTTTGTAACAAAAACAAGTATGTTAGTAAATTAGTCTAATCTATGGTTAGGAATAGTTAGTAAATAGATTGAGGTAAAGGGTTTGGTGGTTGTTTTCATCAATCAATCAAGTACAAGGTATAAACCAATGTCTTTAGGGCTAAATGAGTCACTTTTTGTAGCAACTATATTGAAGGAAATAAATGATAATGTGTGAACTAGAGACAAGAGGGAAAATGATTGAGGTGTTGGTAACCCAAGGCCTCAATCACCAAACCCTAAAAGAAAAACGACTACTAGGAAGTAGGTAACCCTAGGCCCTAGCGGTTTTCCTTCTTTTTTAGTTGAAGATCAAGATAAATAAAGGCTTGATGAATCAAATGATGTTAGAGTGCTACAATGGTAGGGCTCTAGCAAATGCTTCAATGGATAGTTTTTCTAGCAAAATCTAGTAGGTAGATCACTATTGAGATAAGGACAATAACACGTGATTACTTGCCTAGGGTTTTATTTTAGAAATTTCATGATCTTAGTAGATGCAAAGTAAAGATATTATAACCATTAAAAGGAAAGAAGAATTGCATAATTTATCTTACATCCACCAAGAATAATCTAGTAAATACCCTAGTTGAAGATTTTCCACCAAGAAAATAACAAAAAACACCAAGATAAGCCTCCTCCAAGAGTTGTGCACCACTTAATTTCAGCCAATAAGACTTAAAGAGGCCGAATTTCATACCTCACTTGTGTGAGTGAAAGATTCATGATAAAATACAAGGGATTAATCCCTTATTTATATAATCCAAATGACCTTTAATTACAAAATTAGTTCAAAAAGGCCGACATGGCCAATTACATCAAATGTCTGGTTTTTTACATAAATTTGACAAATTAAACCCTAAAACATGAAAAAGAGGTGATTTCATTCCCTTCTAGGGCGATGTTGGGCCTCCTAGATGAGTTGTTTGCCTTGAGAAGAAAAATGTTAGGCCTTCCAAGGCCTCTGGATAATGCGACACATGCCACTTGGCACACAAATGCCTCCATCATGTCCATCTGATGCTGGGTGATACCAAGGGTCACAGAGGTGATTTCATGGGCCTTCCAAGGCCAATGTTCAAGGGGAAAGGAAAGACCCCCCCTAGGTCCAGGTCTACCAAGTTGTCTCTGGTGGAATGCCCTCCTCTGTCTCCGGTGCAAGCCTCTGGTATATGTCTGCCCCTGGCTGGGGTCTCAATATCCATCTGGTGGGATTTTATCCCTATGGAGGTCTGAGCTAATCATCTCCCCATATGTACCTGTCTATCGAGCGTGGTCCTGCAACAAAAAATAGTATGCCCTCCATGGGATCATAAGTCATAGGGATCATATCAATGTCAATCACATCTAATAATCAAGTTACCCAAACATGTGCACAAAACCCCCCTTTCCCAGACAAAATCTCAAATATGTTATGTTATTCTATAAGACAGGTTTGGAGAGGGTTCTAGGACATCCTATTAGGCCAACTCTCCATAGGTGTGTGGTGTTTTCAAGTGAATACCAATCTAGGTCATGTAAGCGCATGAGATGGTGTGGGGGATGTTTAGGCAACAGGTGCAGTGATGAAAGGGAAATGTAGGGCTTACCTATGGGTGCCTCTGAAGAGGGTGAGCTACACCTTGTCATGGATGCAAATTTTTCCTAGCCCATTTAATTTATTTTTTCTTTTTATCTTATTTCTTTTTCTTTCAAGAGAATAGCCGGGGGAAACTGCCTTGGCGTGGTGACCAATGGTGATAGTGTTACCCATAATAATTTTACGGAGATGAGAAGGATAACTCATGATGAGACCCCCTTTGTCTTGGCTATGCCACCAAGAGCCACTACCCTTGTGTGGTGACCATATGAATAGTAGTTTCATAGCACTACATGCCCATGGACCTAATAGGTTGGCTCGTGATGAGACCCCCTATCCACCAACTAGGTCTTGAGTTTTATCTTTTTATGGGTCCCCCCTTTTTCTTATTTAGAATCCTTTTATTTCTTTCTCAAGGATCCATGGGCAAAGCATCTCAAGGTTTGATCTTTTGGATTTTATCTTTTTCTAGCTACTTTTACCCTTTGGGCCTTTAGCTCCTTCTTTCCACAATGCAAGGTACAACCCTTTACTATATTGGCAAACCCAATGCCCGAACCAATGCAAGGGATAAATGAGAGGGAAGATGATGAAAATTGATAAGTATGGTGGGAATAGATGATGATCTTTCATGAGCCCACCTAGTGGAAACTCAATCCTAAGGGAACCAACTTGCTAGGGAATCCTGTCATTCCCCCCAGGTATGGACAAGTCAAAAGGCCAAAATTCCAAGCACACGTCATGAAGCAAAAGAGAATTAAATGAACATATTCAAATGTTTTGAGAATCAAAGTGACATATACCATGATACCCAGACTCATTATCTCATGGAGCAAGACCCACTGCTACTTCAGAACTAGGCTGATGGGATGGATGATGCTGCTGACAAAATGGNCCCTATCCACCAACTAGGTCTTGAGTTTTATCTTTTTATGAGTCCCCCCTTTTTCTTATTTAGAATCCTTTTATTTCTTTCTCAAGGATCCTTGGGCGAAGCATCTCAAGGTTTGATCTTTTGGATTTTATCTTTTTCTAGCTACTTTTACCGTCTGGGCCTTTAGCTCCTTCTTTCCACAAGGCAAGGTACAACCCTTTACTATATTGGAAAACCCAATGCCCGAACCAATGCAGGGGATAAATGAGAGGGAAGATGATGAAAAGTGATAAGTATGGTGGGAATAGACGATGATCTTTCATGAACCCACCTAGTGGAAACTCAATCCTAAGGGAACCAACTTGCTAGGGAATCTTGTCATTCCCCCCAGGTATGGACAAGTCAAAAGGCATAAAGTCCAAGTACACGTCATGAAGCAAAAGAGAATTAAATGAACATATTCAAATGTTTTGAGAATCAAAGTGACATATACCATGATACCCGAACTCATTATCTCATGGAGCAAGACCCATTGCTACTTCAGAACTAGGCTGATGGGATGGATGATGCTGCTAACAAAATGGAGGTGTTGAAGAAGAAGGATACCCCCCCCAAGGCAAGGATCAAGTCAATATGGCTCTTGTTACTCCATGTCTGGGACCTGTGGGCCTCAAGACATAATCTCTTTAGTTATCCCTAGGATAGGGGATAAAATATCTCTCCAACTCGGGGACATGTTCTCACCGTAGAGCGCATGAGAACCTCAACATCTCTGGTATGACCTGTGACCTACAAGATCCCAACAAGATTGATTATTAATCATTAGGGGTTGAGATATCACCCCTGGCTCATATATGATACAATGGAATATAAGAAAACAATCATATGTACAAATGGAAATACAACTAGTCTAGCATGAAATGAAGATGGTATATACAATGAAAGTGAAATTACTACCTACTTACCTCTACTTAGTTGTTGGTTGAATGCTAGGTGTAGTCAAATAGCTAGTCAAACCATTCTAGCAATGTCCCGTAATTCCTCCCTATGTGCTTCATCATGAACAAAAAAAATGACAAGTTAAGCACAAACATAACATGAGTTAGAATATGTATCACATCATCGAAAATCGTAGAGTCTAGCTCATGGAGGCGGGAGGGAGGAACAAAATGGTGCCAAGTCATACTCTCAGGAAAGTGATCAATCCATGTCAGAAAGGGATTGTGAAAATTCAAAGGTTCAATATACCGACTCAAAGAGTCTGAATGTTGGCAACCTCATACATCTTTACAATCTAAGGCCTAGGAATGGACTAGCAAGAACCTAGAGGAGGACTAAAAGTTTCTTAAGGGGAAGTTGGAAGATTGTTATAATAAGATTCTTCTTAAGGTACTCAACCTTCCCCTAAATTCCAAAAGGAGGCTTTGTCCTACAAAATATTTTGGTTAAAGGACATGTTTCCAAACCATACCCTTAGTGACATAGCGAGGTAAAGTAATCAAAAGGAGGTGGAAAATATTATCACAAGTATTCTGCTGTTGGCATAGGGGAAAACCCAGGGTTCAACGCTTAAGAATTCACCAACAAAACCCTAACTACCAGCGCTTTCAAAAACACTTGCGAAGCAGAAAAAGTCTCACCCGAGGTAGAAGCAGCGGGGTTACAGGATGCAGGTGTCTGTAACCGAGCTGGGACACATATATGTGATAACAACACTTCACAGAGTATTCTAGTAACACTTAGAAGATGAGATGAATTAGTTTATTAGCTTCATTAACATCGTAGAACAAACCCTAATATATATTGGCACAATAACAATAAATATTAAGTACTTCAACCACTTATCACATATCCCTAAGTTAGATCTAACATTCATTTATATTTAACATACATAAAGCACTAAGCATAAAAAAATCTATCTATCATACATAGGAGCACTCAGAAGATTCATAACATAAATAAGATAGCACAAAACAAACCAAGGACACAAAATATACATGGTTCACCCTAGTGTGGTGCTACGTCTACCAACCGCTTCGCCTTCTTTATTATTTTCTGAATCTTACATTCATCCGCTCCTGTGCACTAAGCCATAGAGCCAAGCTTCTCACCGGACATGAGATCTGTGCACTGAGCACCAGATCCTCCATCCAAAACTACGTCTAGGCACAGAGCCAACTTATATATCAAGCATAGGGCCTTAACACATATACATTATATTGCACAAAGAAACTCAGAACTACTTGCACTTAGCTACCAAGACTTCTAACCTCTCCTCTAGAATACATTCTTACTTATTTATACTTTTACAATTCCTTACAAAAAGGGCTAATCATGGGAGAACCCATGGGCCAACATCCCATAACCCATTACAAAAACCCTAAAGAACCCCTTGTTGGGTCCACATAGCCCACAAAATAAGTGAGATCCACGATATCAGCTCCGCCAGGGTGCTTCTTCCTCAACCAATGTGTCAAAGTCCAAAATTGGTCCAAATCTGACCAATGTTTCCTCAAAACTTGGTCGAGGGCCAACAGGTCCCCAACACTCACCCGTGACTCATCTCGAGTCACTCAGGTGCGGACAATGCAACTTTGAAGGCCTCGAGCTTCACTCAAGCTGCCTTGACTTGTTGCTTTGCCTAAGCCTCCTGGTCAGTGAGCTCCTGGATTATTTGTGCTATAGCAGGCCCTTCCAGGCGTGGTTTTGCTGTCACAACCACTTGGTCCAATTGTGAGCCCTGCCCCTCAATTTCTTCGAACACCTTGTAGGCTTCATCCTGCATAGGTTGGAGCTTCTGCATGACTTCCATTACCCTGCCCTGGAGGGCAGTGATCTGTTTCTTTATTGCACTCTGTTCATGAGATCTCTTCATTCTTTCAACTACGATGAGTATCTTCATCTACGCCTATACTAACAATGTCTGCTTCTACGCCTCCTGTAACTACACTTCCAGGTTCCTTAACTCTGGATCTTATATGAGGTGTTCATATGTCTATGTGATTCTATCACTCAACTATTTACATTCTGAGGTGAGGGCTATGATTCTTACAATTGTATTCTTAGAGGCTTCCTCCCTCTGGTCACGCACCTCCTGCGGGGTGTTCGGTACTGCTTGGGCCTCCAATTCTGTTATCCTTGCTTTGAAGTTGCTGGATGGTCTCAATGAGCTTCACCATTTGAGCCTCGACCAACTCCTATTCCTCCTGTGCCAAGCCTAGCATAGAGTGACATGCCTTACTCACTGCTTCTTTGACCATGGTCCGTTCTGTGAGAAACTGATCCTTTTCTCTCTATAGTTGGAATTTTTCCTCCTGGAGCATCGCCTAGAATTATTCTCTCTCACTTTCATAGGTGGTTAGGCTGTACCATGCTTCTCGTAATTGTTCGAATGCTTCATCAATCTCTTGTTTCAAGGATTCTGTCGCATTCTCCTTTTCTTCCTAGACTTTTTGAAGTCGAGCTTCTGTCGCATCTGGAAGTCTTCTCAATTGGGTTGGTTCATCCCCCAATTCTGCAATCTATGACGCAGTAGGTATTGTGTGGACTAAACGAATATCTTGATCTACTTCTTTTAGTTCCTTCTCAATCCTTCCATACATCTTCTCCTGCTTTTCTCCATATTTCTATAAGATGTCCTCAGAAGCGTCCTCCATAGCACCACAAACTAGACTGATATTGTCCTTCGTTAGTGTGGCCTGCAACTGGGGATTACTAGCGTGCATCTTCTTTCTTCCTGAAGGTTTCTTTGGAGAAACCTTCCTCTTCTGTGGAATTACTGTTTGAGTAGGGGGATCTTGAGGTGGTGTAGCTTTGCCTTCTCCTTGATTTTCTCCTTCATCCCCTCTTGCTTTTCCATCTAATTCATCTCTTCCTCCTCCTCCAAGCACGCCAAACCCGTTATCATCAAAAGCATCGTCATGCTCATTGCACTCTATATTCTGGGTTTCCTCCTCCTTTTTCTTCTTCTTCGTCCCACTAGACTATCCGATATGCTCAACCCGGGTGACCATGGGGCTTCCTATAGTGTCAGTGTCAGAGAGTTTTGCATCAATGACATGTACAAGGAACTCCTCCGACCACTCCTTCGTAATCTGCTCCATGTCTTCATCTGTTAGCTTGTGGTACTACTTTAACTCTTCCTTGTTCTCATCTCTGCATGCAGTGATATAGATGAAATGAGGATATGTGTGAAACTTTTCTATCAGTCTGTACTGGTGTAGTGTGCGCAGTGTCATGAGTGGAAATGAATTGATGGAAACTTTCAATTGATGATAGTATGCATGAAACACAACGTTGGACTGCCACCGCTTCGTAATGTCATTGGTGTACCACAAGGTAGAAAAACTAGCGGCCAATGGATCCGATGGTTCGATATCCTAAAAGGTGGCATCTTCAGGCATTTTCCAAGCAACAAATGTGATCAAAACGATCAGCCAACTAAATTGGAATTCATATCCCAAATCCTAGGTTTCACGACAATACTTCTCCAGCTTGTTGATGAGGTAGCTCGCCTAGTTTATTTGCATGCCCTCCACACATTTTCCTGAGAGGTCCACCATGAACCTGGTGACCTGTGTGGGGTGGTTCTTCCTTATGAGCTTTCCAGCTATGAGCTGGAAAGAGAGGCGCACTGTGCCATCCTATATAGAGGCTACCTTGTAGCCTCGCTTTCCTTTTTCAATTTCGTCATAAGCTTCCTTGATGTGCTGTGCCAGGGAGTAGTCTGAGGCCTTCCCTGGATAAAATAGTTGAGGGTCAGGTCCCTTCATTCTTAATCCTATAATCTGGTGGATCAGTGCTGGATCCACGGGAATCCTTTGGTCGGGCCATAGGTATCTGTCATGATAGAACTACAAGAGGCATTTAATGCAAGCATTAACCTCCTAGTGGTGGCCAAAATGCGGAATATTCATCAAATTCAACAAAGTGGAATGTGCCATACCCTTAATCCATGGCTGGGAGACAAGGTGAGGCTTCTTCCTAGTTGACTTCATCAAGTAGTGGTGGGGCGCTAGCATAGCATAGTTCTTCTTGTCTCCTAGATTGAAATTGCTTTTCTTCAGCAATGGGATCTGTCCCAACTGAATTCCAACTACGCATATTCCTTTCAGAATATACGTGGTGAACAGGGTGTACTCATAATATCGTGGGATATTGTTGTGGGTAACAGTTCCAGCCAAAGGTGGAATATACTCTGGTAAGATCGAAGGGATCTGTTTCGCATTAGCTAGATCGCCGCAATGCTTACTTAGTTGCTTAGTTGTGAGGTTAACATGACCAGAACGACGTTCAGTCAAAGGGGAAGCCTCCAGTCCCCTAGTCGACGATGCCTGCATACCTTCATATGTCGGTTTATCAACCATTAGCTTCTTAAGGACCTCCTTCAAAGAATTCTCTAATTCACTCGGTTCACCCGACATTCTCACTTTTAAACAAATAGGTCGGGGTAGACGAACGGACGGGCAGGGTAGAAAAATGGATGGAGAGGTCTAAATTCAGATAACACATATTGACACTTAGACAATTCTCTATTTATCTCAGTCAATCATGGGTGGAAAAAAGTGGTCTCGACGCAACGACCGGTGAGTTAAATAAGCGGGGCCTCGTAATGGATTCTTCCAATGGCTAGGAGGTGCCTCCATCAATGCGAATCTATCCATTATGGCGCGGTATCAACGTCCAAAAGTGGTCCATCATCCCATAAATTCATTTTCTAACTATTCTAGAGTGACATTCTAATGGCCAAGGCACCTCTAACAATCATATAGCTTCGCCCGGGCGAAGTCCCATTCTGTACGGTCCTACTATTCCGGCAAGGCTCAATTCCTATGAACCTCCCTCTTGCGAGGTTCTAGTCAGTGAAGTCTTCCATTTTTTCTCTGTAGCTTCCTGTAGCTTTTCCAACTTGGATTTATTCTTTTTTATCTTCCTTGCCTTCTTCCCTATGATCTGATTGTCTCTAACTGTTTTTGTAATCTTCTTTCCAATTTTATTCTTATCTTCTCCTAGCGTAGTGACTTCACACTGCTGATGTGCCCATAAAGGGTCTGAAGTTAATATCTCTTCTCTTAATACTTCCTGTGTGGGTATACTTCTTTCTTGAATGGCTAGGTCCTTCAAACCTTATTGCATTCTTTCAAACCTGATAGCTAATTCTCTTTCCTTCTGTTCCTCCTGCGTTCTTACTTTATTATGTTGCTTCAACTTATCCTCTCGTTCTTCTATTAGTCGATCTATTTTTCTAGGTATGAAATCCCTTAGTTCTTGCTTTTTCTTTTCTGTAGCTTCTTCTTCTTATTTCCTTCTGATCCAATCCTTCTCAATCCAAGTCTTACCTAATAAAAGTGGGAAAGGGGCGCTGTCCCCAATAAACTTAATGACTTCAGATTCTTCTTTAGTCGATGTTTCATGAACAATATAGGTACATTAGTAACTCTTCCACATAGGTTTATCATATTTCCCTTAAACAAGCCTATCCTTCCCAATGAAGGTATCACAGTGGGATTTCCCAAAATTTCCCAAGTTTCTTCTGTCATAACATTCACTTGGGTTTCTTCATCTAAGACACAATTTATGTCGAAGTCTTCTATTCTTGCACTTATGCATTTTTTTTCTTTCAGGATCTCTGGTAATCTAACATCTTTGTGAACATCCATCATTTCTTTCAATTGTAATATCGTAGTCTGAGCTTTCTCTGATTCTTTCTCTTTATGATTCTCTAACATAACCTTGGTCTCTTGAATTTCTTCATAGTTTTCTTGTCTCATGTTCATTCGTTCAACTTTAGCAATCATCCTTGGACAATCCTTAGCCTCATGAACAACAATCTTACAACAAAGACAAATAGGATCTATACCAGGGCATTCCTTAGCAAGATGTCCTGACCTTTTGTAGCTATAACACAATGTTATAGATGTACTACAACTATAATCCTCTTTTCCTTTTAAATGTTCCCCAACCTCTTCTGTATTGCGCACTAGGATCACAGTGCTGGACCTACAGTCTGCAAAAATTATTTCTAGGTTCATGCATCCACTTATTAGTCCAAAAAATATTTCTATGCATAGGAATGACATATATTTTTTCATTTCTAATAAATTTACTCAAATTAACTCTTTATTCCAATTGTGCCCTAGCCTTTAGAATAGGACAAAATCTATTAAACACACTTAAATTCATGCCTTCGAAACAAAAAAATTCACTTATCTTACTCTTATCAAAGCATAAAGATTTACCTCTTTTAAGATCTTACCTCTTTTCTTCAGATCATATTTATTTCTTAGCACAAATCTTCATAAGTCAAGTAGAGTACTGCGCACTTCAGCAGCAGATCTATGCACAAATCTTCTCTTTTCTTTACTTCAATTCCTAGCAATCACAGTTTCAGGTCACAGTAACAGAACCATTTGTTGGCATAGGGGTAGACCCAGGGTTCAACACTCAACAACGCACCAAAAAAACCCTAAATACTGTCCCTTTCAGAAACACGTGAAGTAGGCAAAGTCTCACCCAAGGTAGAAGCAGGGGGGGTTACATGACACAGGTGTCTGTAACCGAGCTGTGACACAGATTTGTGATAACGACACTTCGAAGAGTATTCTAGTAACACTTAGAATATGATATGCATTATTTTATTAGCTTCATTAACATCACAGAACAAACCCTAATATATTTTGGTGTAGTAACAATAAAGATTAAGTACTTCAACCACTTAGCACATATCCCTGAGTTATATCTAACATTCATTTATATTTAACATACATAAAGCACTAAGCATCAACAGATCTATCTATCATACATAGGAGAACTTAGTAGATTCATAACATAAACAACACAACACAAAGCAAACCAAGGAAACAAGATATACGTGGTTCACCCTAGTGTGGGGCTACATCCACCAATCAGTTCACCTTATTTATTATTCTTCTGGATCTTACATTCATCCGCTCCTGTGCACTAAGCCACATTGCCAAGTTTCTCACCAGACATGAGATCTGCACATTGAGCACCAGATCCTCCTTCCAAAACTAGGTCTAGGCACATAGCCAACTTCTCTATCGAGCACAGAGCCTTAACACATATACATTTTGTTGCACAAAGAAACTCAGAACTAGTTTCACTTAGTTACCAAGACTTCTAACCTCTCGTCTATAATACATTCTTACTTATTTATACTTTTACAATTCCTTACAAAAAGGCCTAGTAATGGGAAAACCCATGGGATGACATCCTATAATCCATTACAAAACCCCTGAAGAACCCCTTGTTAGGTCCACATATCCCGCAAAATAAGTGATATCCATGATCTCAGCTCTGCCAGGGCGCTCCTTCCTCAACCAATGTGGCGAAGTCCAAAAATGGTCCAACTCTGACCAATGTTTCTTCAAAACTTGGTCAGGGGCCAACACCTGCTTCAGGAAAGCAACTTCCTCACTCTTATCAAGATTTGAGCACAATGATGGTTGATAATTTTCTTCATAGAATAAATCCAAATTCTCAAAGGAGTACTCATCAAAATCCTCAAGGTATGACCGAAAATCATCAGGAGATTATAGAACTAGGTCATCCATGGGTGTTTGGAAAGTATCTGTAATTATATCATCTCCTTGTTTCCCAATGTCAGGATTAGGAGTAACCTGTTGTGATAAATGTAAAGGAAATACTTGGAAATGATTCTGAATGTCGTAAGTGGGATCCATATCATAACCAATTACATCCCAGTTACATCTCATGAAGGGGTTAAGGAAACCAAGTTATTTTCTTTATCATAACATGAAGGGGTTAAGGAAACCAAGGGATCCTTAAGTACTTCTTTGCTTCCCAAATCATAAAATAATGCATCATGAAAATCTTGGAGAGGGAAACAACTCACCGTACTTACTTCTTCCTGTACAGAAGCTTCAAATATTTGGATGAATTCATCAAGTAGAGGAGAAATTACCAATGCCTTGTCCTCTAGCTCATATAAGGATTCCCTTTCTAACTCACTCTTTGAATCATAGAATAAGGTATCATCAAAAACCTGGAAAGGAAAGTGAATAATCTCATCCTCTAATTTTTGTGCAGGGGGAATAAGATCTTGGATGACTTCATCAATCTTGACTTCTAGAACAATGATTTTTTCTTTTTTGGATGAGGGGATTTTGGCTTCTACTTCTGTGGCTATGTTAAAAGATTCTTGGATTGTGTTGGAAGCAAGCCAAAGCTGAAGGAAAGGTGATTTTGCAATATACCAGATATAAAAAGTATGCATAACATAGATGAAA
>JASDQU010738201.1:105874-126678 GCA_032191745.1 Picea mariana | reverse complement strand
CACCTCAGGGGGGGTCTAGAAACCACCTTCCCCCCAGTAAAACCGTTCACTCAAAAAGCTCAAAACCGCCATTTTTTGAGTTTAAATCAGTCGACTTCCGGGAAGGATTATGGGAAAACGAGAAGGAATTTAGAAAAACCGAGAGAGGTTTTTCTCCATCATGGGATGAAGAAAACAAAACCATCTCAGGTTTTTCATAGTTGCCACCAGTTGGAAGAATCAAAGCCATCATTCAGCCCCTTTTTTCAGGTTTCTGGTTTTTCCTGTTTTAGTCCTGATTTTGTGGGAGCTATTTCGGTGAGCTGGAGACGAAATTGGAGAAGACAAAGGAGGTTTGTTTCTAGAACATGATAATATACAATAACCTCCTCCATATTTTACACATGTATCACCGTTAAAGAGAAACATATGTCTGAGTTGACCCCTTTGTTTGTAGAAATTTGACCTGTCTTTCATGGCGAATAGTTCCAGATTTTTGGGAATTTGTTGCTATTTTTGGCCGAGGTGGTTGAATCTGACTTCCTAAGCTTGAAGAGTGAATCTATCTTATTTATTCATGTAATTTTAATGTAAAAGGTTTAATCTTTACACCCTATCAAGTTGTAAATCTGTAAACTTTTGAAGAGATCTACCAGAAATAAAGGGACTTTTTCATAGGATTCCTGTGTGTTGACGTTGGTGAAGTTTTCTTTCTTCGTTGAATGTGATTCTGCTAAGTTATCATTGTTTTACTCTCTTTCTGATTGTAAAAAGGACATTTAGTGCATAATTTATCGATGATACTCTGTGTCGAGCTTTTAAAAATCTAAATGTTTTCTTCTGATATTACAATAAGGAAATTCTTAAATGGTTTTTTATTGTAATTCATAAGCTCACCTTTTCTGATTTACATCACTTTACTTTTAAAGGATCCAATGTTTGCATTACCTTTCCCTGTGAGGAAAACTTATAGATGTGCATCCGATCTTAGACTTAACACAGACTCCATTGCCCATGGTTCCTCTTCTCTGCCCTTACCCAACTCAAAAAAAAATCCTATTCTGCATAGCTAGCCTAAGATCCACACACAAACAAAGTTATATCTGATAGAGAGATCCCTCTCTGAATCTTGGAGGGATAGATCCAAGACTTGAATTGGTTTTAATGTTACCTTTGTGACTGCCTCCATAGCCTTGGGGAAATTACAAAGTGCTAACAGAGAAGATTGAGGAAATCTTACTCACAACATATGAGAGGAAGATGAGAGGTCCAAGGGAGAGAAGAGAAGAAAAAAATCCTATCCATATTAATGTTAGTGTGGAACCCATAAACCCATGTGAAACTAATACACCAAAAAGAACACCACCGTTTAGACAACTAAAGTTTGAAAGAAGTCAGACAACATGAAGTACATCTACACAAGGAACAACAGTTGGAGGAGCCAATTCAGGCAACACTAATCAAGTATCTACACCGCGCGAAGGTAGTAGTTCAATGTTCATAATGGCAGGACATGATCCCACCATCAGGTTACTAGAATTTAAAGGAGAAGCATCGAAGGGCTCGAAAAAACATTTGTTCATCTGTGAGAATATTTGGGAAGCAAAATAGATCACAGAAGAAGATATTAAATTGGCACAACTAGTGATTACATTAAGGGATCACGCATTGGATTGGTACATGAGTTTAGCTACAAACAATCCACCAGGGACAACCAGAGCAATTGCAGACATCAAGAAATGGTTGATAAGTGAGTTTCAAAAGCCATGTTCAGAAGATCAATACATGAATGAGATGATCAAAATTAGACAGAAACCGGGAGAATTTGTATGGGAGATTGACCAGAGATTCAAGCAACTGAAGGAAAATTTGAAATATCTCATGACCGATATGAAGTATAGGCACCTGTTCATAAATTCACTGCTCCCACACTTAAAATATCCATTGCGACAACAAAAGTTTCAGACACAGGAAGAGGCTCTGCAGGCAGCCCTGCAACTGAACGAAAACCAATATTAGGAGATGGATCCAACCATCGAAGAACTAAAGGAGGACTTGAAGAACTTAACATTCCAGCTAAACCAGACTAAGAGTAAGGACAAACGAGAATCCATTTGGTGTACTACATGAAGGAAAGAAGGAAACCACAAGAATGAATGTCCAACATTCATGCAGTATATGGAATCAGGAATGCCGAATTCATTACCAATAAGAGAACTATGGTGCAAAATATGCAAGAAACCTGGCCATGATCCATATCACTGCTCAATGATGCAAAAATACTAGACAGTCCCAAAGAGTTCATATTGCAACTTTTGCAAGTCAGTGGGCCATGATGACAAATATTATAGAACTATGGAGTTGATGTGGGAGAGGACATCAGACTCATATAGAGTGCAAACAAAAATGTTGACTGGGAAAGACGCACCACAGTTTAATCAAGTTCCATCCCCATACAACACTGTGTAATAGAAGTATAATACTGTGCAACAACCATATAATAGCACACAACCACACTACAACACAACACAACCTTAGTACAATATCGTGTAGTACAATTAGGCACCTCAGTATAACACATCGAGAGGAGATCGAGTAGGCTACATAGGTCGAGGATGAGCGAGAGGAGGTTTTGGATGAGGTAGAGGATCAGTGGTATGTCAAAATTTTCAAAAACTAGGACATGATGCAAGGGAATGCCCACTTCCACCAACAACATGTGTGTATTGTCATGGATCAGACCATGATACAGAAGAATGTCCGACACTATTAGTAAAGATCCAGGAAAAAAGGAACCAGAACAATCTGAATGTTCAGTGGATCTCAGCTGAAGTGAGGGATGAAGGACAGAACATCAACATAGTCACCTGCGAAGGAGCTAAAACAGGAAATGACGTAGTTCAACAAGAGCCAGTACAACACCAATGGGTGAAGAAGAACGCTGAACCAAGGAAGTAGTTCGACGCGCAAAATGAGAAGGAGATATTTAAGCAAGCCAGACAAGAATTTCATCAGTAATACATGGTGTCAACTTCAACTGCGTGGAAAAGAAAGGAATCACTAGAGTATGAGATGCCTTTGTTATTGGATCATACCAACGACATGCAACCCATGGGACAAGTAAGTACAATCAAAGGATTTTTGCAATCATGTGTCAAAGTATTAAATGATCCATCATCTATCAAAATACTGCAAAACATATTAGAAAGATGTAGTATAGAGATGGAAGGAAAACTAGAACAAAAGATAGTGAATCACCTACATACAAGGAGAAGAACAAGTAGGGAGTTCAAACAGAATTCCAACATCGGATATTTCAACATGGTTGATATTATACAAGATCTAGGATCCGAAGTGAATGTATTACCAAAGAAGACATGGCAATGCATGGGAGAGACCACATTGGGATACTCACCTGTTCAACTGAAACTAGAAAACCAACACAGAGTTCTACCAATTGGTAGACTAAAAGGAGTGACAGTAGACCTGGATGGAGTGCACACTAAAGCATACTTTGAAGTGATTGAAATAGTGGACGACACAACACCATATCCAATGTTACTTGGTCTAGATTGGGCATTTGACAACCAGGCCATAATCAGTTTGAAGACAAGGAAAATGACATTTGAGTAACGATAATACAGGGGCATATTATCGTTAGACCCATCAGAAGGGGAAAGGTTTGTAGAACCTACTTGATTAGACTTAGAGGAAATCAACCAATTGTACATAACAACTGCGTGTGATGAGGATTACGGGAACCCAACTGCAGATCAGATACTCAGTTGGCAAAGCATTACTTCATGTACGACAGACTCAGATAGTGGTTTAGAGAAATGACAACAAAGGCTACATGAAGTTTCCAGGAGAAGATGTGCACGACTAGACGACGCAGTAAGATGGGTAGGCACGGAGATAAGGGACCCACCCAGTTTTCATGCAATAAATGACCTAAAAACATTCTTGGCACAGTACAAAGATGAATTTTTAGAGAATTAGAGAATTTTAGCACTTGATATAGCACTCAAGGCCACACCTGCAAGATGGTGGGAACACGCAAAGAGACAATCACAGACTAGTACCAATGTAAGCGGTGACTGCACATAAGTTTTGGTGCAAAACAAAAAAACAACAAGAAACAGAGGTACGATGGACATGGGGCACTAGAAGAACACTTGGAGAACTGCAGAATGTTGTGGAAATTGACACCCCCAGAGGGATGACCTCATCACTTTATACACACTCTAGAGGGCATACCAGCAAAATGGTATACAGACCAGGATCTACGCAGAGGAACTGCGACCTGGATGGTATTGCAATATAATTTTACAGTCACTTTTTCATTCGAGCATGAAAAACCCAAATAGATAAGATGGATGTTATTCATCAAGGAACCATAAGTCTAACTCATAACAGAAGAACAACAGCGGAACAAACAGACAGTCAAGGAATTGTTGTCATGTTACCATGTGCACGAAGACACACCAGAGGAAGACGATCCACGCAATATTCAGATTGAGGAAGCAGAAGGTGAAAGAGAAGTGGAGCGTCCACCTATAGAATCATAAGTCATTGCTGCGATGATCAAGGTGAAGAAAGTCAACATTGGGACACTCAAGAATCCAAAAGTGGCCAGCATTGGAGATTACTAGGATGAGCAAACAATAGAAAGCATAACAAAATTATTGCGCGAGTACAATGACTTGTTTCCCACAAMATTTACAGGGATGAAGGGTATAGCACGAGAGCTAGGAGAGATGAAGATACCATTCAGAGCTGACACAACACCGATCAGACAACGACCATACATATTGGTCCTGATATATAAGAAAAAGTTTAAAGCTGAGATCAAAAGGATGCTCGAAGCTGGAATCATAGAACCAGTGGAAGAATCTGAATGGATAAGCCTGATGGTAGTTCAGGAGAAAAAACAAGGAGGGATAAGGATATGTGTTGACTTGAGTAACTTGAACGATGCATGCCTACATGACCCGTTCCTTACACCTTTCACGGATGAAGTGTTAGAGAACATAGGAGGACACGAAGCTTACTCATTCACCGATGGATTCTCAGGTTACCACCTAATCAATATAGCACAGTAAGAAAGATATAAGACCACGTTTGCTACAGAATGGGGATCCTACCAGTACACAGTGATGCCGTTTGGACTGAAGAATTCACCAACAATATTTTCCTGAGTAGTCACTACTGCGTTTAAGGAATTCATCCACCAATTTCTAGAGGTATATTTGGACGATTGGAAAATCTATAGTCTATTGAAATCCCATGTAGAGGTCTTACGACTAATGTTAGAAAGATGTAGACAGTGCCAGATATCATTAAACATAAAAAAATGTATATTCAGAACACCGTTTGGGATACTATTGGGCCATATAGTATGGAAACAAGGTTTACTAGTAGATCCTGCAAAGATTGCAATAATTGTTAAATTGCCACCACCAAAAATAGTCTGTCAACTAAGAGTGACATTGGGACACACTGGATACTACAATTTTTTTATCAAAGGATACACACAGAATACCGTGACAATGGATAAACTGTTAAGAAAAGAAACAAAGTTTTAGTGGAACAACGATTGTCAACACGGTTTGGATATGCTGAAAGAAAATATGGTCACCACGCTAATACTAGTATTTCCATATTGGGAGAATACATTCCACATCCATGTATATGCATAAACTATAACACTTGGAGCTATCTTGGTGCAGCCAGGAGTAGGGGATTTGGACCACCCCATAGAATTTGCGAGTAGAAAGCTGTCAGAATCAGAACAAAACTATAACACCACAGAGAGAGAAGGCCTAACTATGGTCTACGCACTACAAAAGTTCAGACATTACTTATTGGGAAAACATTTTAAGATTCTCACAAATCACCCAGCCCTTAAATACCTAGTCAAAAAGCCAATGTTTGGGGGGAGAATCTTTCGATGGTTACTACTATTTCAAGAATTTGATTTTGAGGTAATAGTCAAGCCAGGAAAATTGAATTGAGGACCTGACCACCTATCAAGGGTCACAAATGGGGAAGAACCCATGAATTTAGAGGAAAAATTTCTGGACGCACAATTGTTTTCAATCTGGATCGTTGATGAATACTTTGCAGATATCATTCAGTACTTGTTGGCACAGGGGCAAACCCAGGGTTCAATACTCAAGAGCACACCAACAAGCCCTAACTACTGGCCCTTTCAGCAACACATGCAAAGCAGATGCAGTCTCACCCGAAGTAGCTATAGGGGGTAGGAGGACACATGTGTCTACAACCACAATGAATGCAAAGTGGATTCAAAGAAACAACACACAACAACTTAGTATTCTTTATCTTCCTACAACTTACTGCCCAAGTTATATCTCAGATCTAACACATTATCACAATAGCAACATATCAAATGACAAAGAACACAACATCAATCACACGTAACACTAGATATACATGGTTCACCCTCTCTCTAGGGCTACGTCGAAAGAACTATGCTTTATAATATATTAATATGAATCATACAATTCTTATCTGTGCTCTTAGCTAGCAGATCTCCTCTCTTCTCCTCTAGGTGTAATAGTACTTACTTCAATGGTCTACGCAGTTCCTGAAGCTTATGGTTCTTCTCGATGAGGTTCTTTAGCTTCCCCTTCCTCTGCCCTAGTGGGTTCTGAAAGATCTTTGTCTATTAGATATGCCTCTTCTCCACTATAGAAACCCTAGTCCTCGTAGTTCTCCTTAAATAGATTTTCAAGAGAAACTTCTCTGAACGCTCTCCCACTATGCATATGTCCATCCTCTGTGTCATTGTCGCTGTATGAATTCTTGAACATTAGATTTTTTGAACCCAACCAACTATTGTATCTTCAAGATGTTATTCTCGTGCAATAGCATCTTGATTCTCAAATTTAGAAAGTGTAAAAATTTTCCTCTGAGTCCCTTGAAGAAATATCTCTCGGCTTGTCTATATGATTCTACTCTATCAACAACAAACTTGGTGATGTACCCTCCAATGGTGTTGTCAAACCAGTGATACACTACTCTTGACATGACGCTATCAACTCTCTTAACCTTCTTGATCAACACCGACATCCAAACCACAGGAGGTCTAGATTTGATCTTGAACTGTATATCTGCTAGCCTAGCTAACCACTTGTATATCTCCTTATGAATCCCTCCAAAGAAAATCTCGTGTATATCAGTAAAGATATACCTTCCTAACCAGTCTTTTGTGCTAAGATTAGGGTTCTTTTTCTGGGCTTAAGGGAAGTCCTTTTCTTGATCTTCTATCCACTTCTAAATCTTTATCTTCGATGGAAACCACCTTGACATTCCCTCAAGAAGATTCACGTCCCAGCAACAGAACCATTTGTTGGCATAGGGGCAGACCCAAGGTTCAATACTCAAGAGCACAACAACAAGCCCTAACTACTAGCCCTTTCGGCAACACCTGTGAGGCAGATGCAGTCTCACCTGAAGTAGCTATAGGGGGTTGTAGGACATAGGTGTCTACAAACAAAAGGAATGAAAAGTGGATTCGAAGCAAAAACACACAACAACTTAATATTCTTTATCTTCCTACAACCTACTGCGCAAGTTATATCTCAGATCTAACAAATTATCACAATAGAAGAATATAAAATGACAAAGAACACAACATCAATCACACATAACATGAGATATACGTGGTTCACCCTCTCTCTAGGGCTGCATCCACAGAACTGTGCTTTATAATATATTAAGATGAAGCATACAGTTCTTATTTGCGCTCTTAGCTAGCAAATATTATCTCTTCTCCTCTTTGTCCCTCCCTTCCCTGCACACCCAACTACAGGGTTGAGCTTCACACCTAGCTGAAGATCTTACAATACCACAAGGCTCTACACTTATCACTTCTCTCTCACACAACAATAATCACTCATGCCAATAACAATACTAGAATGAACAATACCGACCATAACAACAACCCATCCCAGGTCCTTTAGATCTTTATTTATACATTACAATAGCTCTCAGACACCCTTAGGTAAAAACCTAAGTGTCAAAACCCTAAGTGTCTAAAACCCTAGGTCAACTTGACCCATGTTTTCAGGGCTTCACCAGCCTGTCTTTCCTTCCTTCTCGTGCAGTGCTCCAAAGCATAATGGTGGATTTTTTCGCTTGTTGATTTGTCCACGATCTTTCTTCCTTGTTGATCTGTCATCCTTGATATCCTTGTTCAATGACTTTCTTTCTCTTACTTCGCTCTATCTTTTCTTCTCTTCTGCTCACCTCAACCAAGTCTTAGTCATTGTGTCTTCCACGCAGTTCACATTTCTCCTTTTCTTCCATGATCTTCGCTTACTTCCATACCCAAGGGGCAACAGGCCCCCAACAATCACATGTGACTCGTCGTGAGGCACTTCATATCTGAACTTCTTATTTTTCTTTAACTTCAGACTGCGTAGGGCAGCCTTTGCTTTCTTCTTGATTCCTCTCTTCCTTATGAAGAATGTATTTTTTGTGTCTGGTACCCAATTTCAACTGCACCTGGTACCTGGACCCTTTTCCTCATGCTTTTAATGGGAGCTGTGAGGTAGTTGGTTGTCATAATACACTTTCAACTGGCTCCCATTCACCAACCCTTCCTTCCATTCTCCAGTCAAAGTTTTCAACTGTGCAGCTCCTCCTTTTGTAACATAGGCGACATCATATGGCCCAAGCCAATGCATTCTAAACTTTTCTGGATGCTTCATGAACTTGCTGTCATATACCAATACCAGATATCCTTTCTTAAATTCCTTATTTTCGATGTGTCTGTCATGGTAGGCCTTCTCTCTTTCTTTCTGAACTTGCTAGTGAAATCCTACAATAAATCTGTCTTCTTCTAGTTTGACCAACTGCGCAAGCCTCTCTTGCACAGTGCCAGTGTCATCCATATCTGTAAAGGCTGCAATTCTCATACTAAGAACCAAATATTCCATGGGTACAATTGCTTCTAGACCATAGACCAATTTGAAGAGGGTTTGCATGGTCAGTTTCTTGCAAGTGGTTCTACAGGCCCATAATACTGCTGGTACTGTCAAATCCCATTCATCCCTGTTCACACTGCAAATCTTCGTCAGCATTATCTCCAAGATCTTTTTGAATGATTCAACTGTCCCATTCTCATGAGAGTCTTTGGGCATCAAAACCTGGTTATGATATCATCAGATATGAAGCACGCAGCTATAGCTACACTACAGTCCTTAACTTCTCTTGCTTCTACCCATCTGGTCAAGTACTCTGTCGCAGTGATTATGTATCTAGCTCTTGTATGCTTCCCTGGTGGGTTTATAGGTCCCATGAAGTCAATGGCCCATTTATCAAAGGCTTGTAAGGTTAACTGGGGTGCTAATGGTATTTCATCTCTTCTGGATGGTTTCCCAACTCTTTGGCATACATCAAAGGCTCTGGAATAATCCTTAGCATCTCTATGTAAGGTAGGCCACCAAAGGCCATCTCTAAGAACCTTCTGCGTTGTTGCTGTCCCTGCATAGTGTACTCTTGTGATGCCTTCATGTGCTTCTGCGAGGATTAATGGTCTCTCTGCTTCCATAAAGCACCTCCTTAATATCTCATCAGGTCCCATATTTTATAGTTGTCCATCTATAAGTGAAAAGTCTACAACACGCACCACCAATTTTTTCTTTTGAATGATTGTGTAATCACGAGGTGTTATTCCTGTGGATAGGAATTCAACTATCTCTGCAAAGTGATCATTAACCTTCCTAATGGCCAACAATTGTGCATCTGACAAATTATCCTCCAAGCTAGTAGGCTCTTCTCCATGTTCCAACCTGGACAAGTGGTGAGGACCTTTGTTCATCCTTCCTAGTTTAACCACGATCTAAAAATCATATTCCTAAAACAACAGAAGCCATATGCATATTCACCCCCCCAACACTGGCTTGTTGACTAGGTATTTCAGTGTAGAGTGATAGGTAAAAATTTTAAAGTGTCCTCCCAACAACTAGTGGAAAAACTTTTGCAGCGCATACACCATGCCTAACCCTTCTCTCTCAGTAGTGGTGTAGTTAATCTTAGTTGTTGATAGCTTCCTGATAGAAAAGGCTAAAGGGTGGTCAATGTCTCCTGCTCCTGGTTGTGCTAACACAACTCCTAATGTAATAGAAGATGCATCGACATGCACATGAAATTCCTTGCTCCAATCTGCAAAAACCAGAATAGGTGCAGTAACCATTTTTTGTTTCAACGTGCCGAAACTCTGTTGGCATTCTTCTGTCCAATGAAACTGGCAATATTTCTTCAAAATATTCTCCATGGGTGTTGTAATATGTGCATAGCCTTTAGTGAATTTCTTGTAATATCTAGTATGTCCCAGTGTAGTGCGCAACTATTTGACTGAAGTAGGAGGGCGCAGGTCAACTATAATGGCAACATTAGATGGATCTACCAACAATCCCTGCTTGCATACAATATGATCTAACAACACTCCAAAGGGTGAAAATAAGATGCACTTCTTTAGGTTCAAGGAAATCTGACATTGCTTGCACTTGTCCAACATTAGCCTTAGACATTCAATGTGATTTTGCAATAGACTAAAAACAGTCCAATCATCAAAGTATTCTTCTAGAAATTTATGTAGAACCTTCTTAAACGCTTCAACCACTACCCTAGAAAAGATGGCTGGGGAGTTCTTCAATCCAAATGGAATCACTATATACTAGTAGGATCCCCATTCTGTTGCAAATGTGGTATTATGGCGATCTTCCTTGGAAATCCTAATCTGATGGTATCCCGAAAATTCATCTGCAAAATAATATACCTCCTGGCCTCCTACATTATCTAACACTTCATCAGTAAATGGCGTAGGGAATGGGTCATGCAAACAAGCATTGTTCAGCTTCATGATATCTATGGAGATCCTGATCTCTCATGTCTTCTTGTATTGTACCACCATAGGGATAATCCATTTTGACTCTTCAAAAACTTTTATGATCCCTGCTTCCATCATTCTTTCAAGCTCAATCTTCACTTTCTCCTTATATTTAGGGTTCAGTCTATAAGGTCTCCATTTAACTAGTCTAGAATCTGGATTCAAAGGGATCCTCATCTCTCCCATAGGCCCTTTAATACCCTTCATATCAGTCAACTTGGTTGGAAACAAGTCCCGATATTCATGCAGTAACTCTGTGATTTTTTCAATAGTGGAAACATCCCAATAGTTTCCAACATTGGCAAGCTTCGGTGTTTGCTCTGTTCCAATATTGACTTTCTTGATCTTGATCGACTTTCCAATGAAAGGTAGCTCAACTCTTGGTCCATCTATGTCTCTCTGGCCTTCTGTTTCAATGATGTTCACCTTCCTAGGATCATCGTCTTCATCAGCATTGATGTTGTAGCAGCCTTGCAGTTTCTGGAGGGGCGCAGTCCATTCGTCTTCTTCTTTTTCCAAAGGGAGGCTAGATGACTCCTCAAATATTTGTTTTTATTTTTTTGAATCAAAATTTTGTGTCTTCTCTGCAACTTTCTTGACTCCTGATTCTTTTGTATTCTTTCCTTGGGTCATTCTGTCTTATCCTGTAATAGTGCCTCCTCTAGTGATAACAATGACTCTGGGATATTCTCCACGAGGTTCTTCTTTGATTAGTTGTATTTGATGGTTTCCTCCTCGTTTCTCCTGAAGCTTGGCTAACAACGCAAGACAATGTTTTATGACATGTTCAAATGAGTTGCAGTAACTACAAGTGGTACAAGGGTTCTGAAAATCCCTTGCCAAGTGTCCTGGTTGTGCATAGTTATAACAAATGATATTTCCTCGACCTCAACCCATACCTCCTCCTCTTCCTCTTCCTCTGAATCCACCACGAGGGTTGAATTTTACTCTTCCCGGGGAATTATACTACGTAGTGCTTCCTTCTTGTTGTACTTCGCCTTGAATCTTGTATATGTCTCTTGATATTTCATGCATGAGCTCATAGGCCCTACAATCCCTATCGTCATGTCCTATCGACTTATAGAATGTGAAATACAGATTTGTGGGTGTCTGAACATATTTTTGCATGTAATAGCACTCACCAGGGTAGTGTCTATTTCTACATACCTCGCACCAGGGTAGGGTGACTTGCCTCAAAGGGCTCGGGGCTCTAGAGGCCAAGTATTAGTGAAATAGGGGACATTTCTCCTTGTCATGGCCTTATGATTTTCATCTGACACACCAGATGTCTTCTCTTTTATATTTTCCCTTGTCTTTCTTCATATCTTCGACCTGCAGAGACAAACTGGTTAGCTGACTCAAGATTTGACTCATACCTGAGATGGATTCTCCCATACGGGCTGATTCTAACTTCATGGTGATCTCCAGTGCCTCAAACTGCGAAGAAATATTATGTTGCATCAGATGGGCTTTGATGTGTTTTAAAAGGGCAGCAATGAACCATTCCTGGTTCTACCCATCTGGAATCTAAAAAGTCAACTGCCATGTTAAAGTCTTGAACCTCTAATCGAATTCTGAAACAGGTTCATCTACTTTCCACTTGATCTCTTTCAGCTCTGTAATACATTGTGACTCCGACTAGGGTTTCTCAAACTCTGCAATCAATGCATTCTTAATCTTATTCAGCATCTTAGTCTGTGAAAGTCCTTAGACAAGCTTCATGTACCATCTTAGCGCATGATCTCTTAGGGTAGTACTAAAATGATCTCTTTTAATAGCTTTGTCGGTGACATTCTTAATATTCCATACATATTCACATAGGAACCATTGTTGATCAAGATCTTCAGATCCATCTCCCCTAAAGATAGGGAGCCTCATCTCATCTTCCATAAAGCTTCCTAGGTTTCCTGTCTGAGTATATGCTGAACTGCTAGTAATAGTACTCTTAGGACTTTGGTGACTCTGACTGTTCTGATTGCTTAGTGTTTCTGAAACAACAGAAGGAGTAATAGTACGTACCTCAATGGTCTGTGCAGTTCCTGAAGCTTCTGGTTCTTCCTAACGGGGTTCTTCATCTTCCCCTTCCTCTGCCCTAGCGAGTTCTGAAAGCTCTTTGTCCATCAGATATTCCTCTTCACCACTATCGAAACCCTCGTCCCCATAGTTCTCCTTAAACAGAATCACAAGAGGAACTTCTCTGAACGCTCTCCCACTGCGCGTATGTCCATCCTCTATGTCGTTGTTGCTATCTGAATTCTTGAACATTAGCTTTTTCGAACCCGACCAAATATTGTATATTCAAGATGTTCTTCTCATGCAATAGCATATTGATTCTCAACTTTAGAAAGTGTACAAATTTTTCTCCAAGTCCCTTCAAGAAATATCTCTCGGCTTGGCCATATGATTCTACTCTGTCAACAACAAACTCAGTGATGTACCCTCCAATGGTGCTATCAAACTAGTGATCTACTACTGTTGACACATCGTTATCAACTCTCTTGACCTTCTGGATCAACGTCGACGTCCAAGCCACAGGAGGTCTAGATATGATCTCGAACTGGGTATCTGCTAATCTAGCGAACCACTCGTATATCTCCTTATGAATTCCTCCAAAGAAAATCTCATGTATATTAGTAAAGATATACCTTCCTAACCACTCTTCTATGATAAGATTAGGGTTCTTGTTCTAGGATTCAACGAAGTCCTTTTCTTGATCTTCTATCCACTTCTGAATCTCCATCTTCGATGGAAACCACCTTGACATTCCCTCAAGAAGATTCCTATCCCGACAACGGAACCATTTGTTGGCATAGGGGCAGACCCAGGGTTCAATACTCAAGAGCACACCAACAAGCCCTAACTACTAGTCCTTTCGACAACACTTGTGAGGCAGATGCAGTCTCACCCAAAGTAGCTATAGGGTGTTGCAAGACATAGGTGTCTACAACCTGAAGGAATGCAAAGTGGATTCAAATAAGAAACACACAACAACTTAGTATTCTTTATCTTCCTACAACCTAATGCGCAAGTTATATCTCAGATATAACATATTATCACAATAGCAACATATCAAATGACAAAGAACACAACATCAATCACACATAACACGAGATATACGTGGTTCACCCTCTCTCTAGGGCTATGTCTACAGAACTTTTCTTTATAATATATTAATATGAAGCATATTGTTCTTATATGTGCTCTTAGCTAGCAGATCTTCTCTCTTCTCCTCTCTATCCATCCCTTCCCTACGCACCCAACTACAGGGTTGATCTTCGCACCCAGCTGAAGATCTTACAATACTATAAGGCTCTACACTTAGCACTTCTCTTTCACATAAAAATAATCACTCATTCCAATAACAAGACTAGAATGAACAATACCAACCATAAAAACAACCCATCCCAGGTCCTTTAGACCTTTATTTATACATTACAATAGCTCTCGAACACCCTTAGGTTAAAACCTAAGTGTCAAAACCCTATATACCAAAACCCTAAGTGTCTAAAACCCTAGGTCAACTTGAACTGTGTTTTCAGGGCTTCATCAACCTGTCTTTCCTTCCTTATCGCACGATGCTCCAAAGCATCCAACGGTGGATTTTTTCGCTTGCTGAGTTGTCCATGATACATCTTCCTTGCTGATTTGTCATCCTTGATCTCCTCTTTCAACGAATTTCTTTCTCTTACTTCGCTCCGTCTTTTCTACTCTTCTGCTCACTTCGACCCAGTCTCAGTCACTGTGTCTTCCTGCGGTGCTCAAGGAAGGAGATCTAGTATTGATGTATGACAACAAATATTTTTAGCACCTAGGAAAGCTCAGAATACAATGGTTAGGACCGTATGAAGTAAAAAATGTCACATATGGAGGAGATATATAGTTGAAAGGCTCACTAGGTGTAGAAATCAGAGGGATGATCAACGAGAGCTGACTGAAGCTGTATAAGGATAGTCGACCACTCACCGTGTAGTAAAAGAAAAAAAATAGGATATAAAACAATACCAATAGAGGCACAGTGCGCCGAAAGAAGAAGGACCACACACACTTAGGAATACAAACTCAGCAAGGATAAGGCCAACTACCAGGTCACGATGGAAACAAGAAGGAAAAGAAAATGCGAAAAAAGCAGTAAGAAACGATGAAGTTACGCGGAATTGAATACTGGAAAGGACCGATGGGACACTACATTAATATCGCCAACTGGAGATGAAAAGGGAGAGTAATTGTAAGTACAAAGGAACCATAGTTTCATTGAATCCATATTAAAGGTAGCATCTTTGACAAGCTTCATGTGATGCCCATACAAAGCACAGACGCGGGAGAAAACTATTTATTGCGAAACTTGAGAAGAAACAAAGAGTGAGAGCCCATACAAAGCACAAATCAAAGCTCACAGAGGTTGCATAAGCTACGTAGCCCAAAAAACAATCGAAAATCACCACTATGGCACCACCAAAACAAGTAGAGTCGACCTAGACTACCCGACACTCAAGAGCTAGAACCAAGGGATAGGTAAAATCGGAGGAAAGCGAACAATAGCCACTAAAATATCGTCAATATCGATGAAATCCCATCACCATATACGACACTGATAAACCCCACAACTGTGGTAGAATAAATCCAACAACTAGCACCTGAAGGTGTGAATGTGGATTTGTTGATAGAGGCATATGAGAAATAGAAACGGGGTACAGGAACCCTGAAGGAGGCACAACCAGAGAACCCTGAAGGATATCCAAAAGTAAATGGTACGACTACAAATCTGGCAGCAACAATCGAGCGAGACGAATCCCAAACAATCGTGTCAGGCCACCCACCGAAAGGAACAGTGGAAGATGTTATAGGCTGGGTAGAACAGTTTTCTGAGGTACGACCGATGGAGGCTAGAACCTTGAGCCAACCACTACCGAAGAAAGACAAGCAGAAGGTACCTAGGTCACCACATAAGAAACCCATCGTAGCCCTTTTTTTTCTGTGTATACCAGATGGGGTACGAGTGAAATCAGACTTGCTGTCTCATGTCGAGAAGCTAAAATACTTGGACCACGATGTAATAGACATGGACAAGTTCCCGGGGTTCACAAAGAAAGTATACTTATAGAATGTGGGCATGAATGTAGTTGGGGAACCGTTTGATCAACCACTCCAGTGGGCAACAAGATTGGAGAAAATGGGGATTTTAGGTCTGCTAAACATTTTCATCAAAAAAATGATGGCAATTAGACATGGAGGAGATATATGGTTAGACAAGCTCATCTCGTTAGACATAGAGCTCATTGTGCACATTACAGGGCTGCCATCTTGGGGCATGGATCCCATGCAATTTCTCGACAATAAGACAAAGGAGAAATCACTTGCAGAATAGATGAAAAATAAATATGACACTGACAGGTGGACGCGACGAATCATCATCAAAAGGATTAATGATGCCGCGACACAAATGGCAGAAAAAATATTGGCCTGCAAACTGATAAGAAAATGCCGCGGGGAGGATGTCCTGGCTGGGGTTGTCATAGTTGCAGCTCAGTGTGCTGAGGGAACCACAGTTATATGGGCATCCTATCTTTTGAAATTGTTTCTAAATGACTTTAAGGATGCACAGGATCTAGGAACAAAATTTCATTGATCATGTTGATAGCTATCATGGGATGTAAGGAACTGAATTACACATTATTCGCCACCAGACCCAAGATGAATTGTGGAGCGAGGTATTTATCACTTGGCACCACGTCAGATGCCAAGCACATGAATATGAACACAACTGTATTCGAAGTATACCTACGCGACCTACAATAGGCTATCTCCAACCTTTGGAGAAGAACACCACAATCTGTCACACTCTATCGGGACATCGCCAACTTTAAGGCCACTCGACATGTGATGTGGATACAGGTGTGAAAGGACCCCAATAAGCAGTGGCTACAATTGCACTATTGCATCATGGAGGGTGACATTGACATGGTTATCTAGGATTTGGAGGATGACTAGAAGATTCCATCGCTCATCCAAGAGATACCTACAAAGACATAAGAAGATGAGATAGGCCAAGAAGAAACACAGACTCAGGAAGTCCTAGTGCCCAAGAAATGAAGGACGTGCTAAACCAAAGCAAAGAAGAAAAAGGAAGGGAAAACTAAGTCAGAGAACCAAAAGGGGAAGAATAATAATACGCAGCCGGCCCAAGAACAACAAAGACAGGGTGAGGAAGCACAATGGACTACACCAAGTCCCAATTCACAAGAACCAGTCCTGAATAAGAGACCATCTATGCAGACCGGGGGTGCGTGAAAGAATATGAAGGCATAGAGAACACCTCCAGATTACATGGTCTTAGAGGCTGATGCAGAGATGATAGCCCAAATGGTTCAGGATCGTACATCTGAAGACTTTGAGAATGTTGTGCGCCATTGGAACAGAATTCGAGAGGA
Organism: Picea mariana; assembly: GCA_032191745.1. Classification (NCBI taxonomy): domain Eukaryota; kingdom Viridiplantae; phylum Streptophyta; class Pinopsida; order Pinales; family Pinaceae; genus Picea; species Picea mariana. The sequence continues at coordinate 109,350 of JASDQU010738201.1, read as the reverse complement.
GATGGCAGACATGCGATAGTTCCTCAACCAGATAGGGGAAGTGCATGCAGTGGGAAACAACAATGGAGCAGGGCCGTCAACATCACAGACAGGGGAAGAACCTGAAGAAAGGGAGCGAGATACAGTTCACACAATACCGCAACTGAGTGCAATGTTCCACATTACTCCCAGCATGCTGTGCATGGACAAGATCATGGGATAGATACCCTTTAAGGAATTAGCTCAATTCCAACTGGTATTTCCGCGGATACCATCCAAATCTCTACACAAATTACAGCCTAGCGTTACCCAAGAGGTACAGTCTCGTGCACACACAGACTTAGCCGAATTGCAGCAGGAAATGGAGTAGTGGGAAGTGCTAGAATTAATATGTGAGCAAGATAATCTCGAGACCCAAGAGGAGAGGGAGTGCATGAATGGACTGGAACAAAAAGTGGTAGGAACTTATGAAAAGATTCCAAAAACCACACCGAGGGACGTAATCACAACAACATAGAATATTGATCAGATTGCGTAGGAAATCAATCAATATCAGAAGAAGATTGAGAATCTCCATGAGAATATCACACCCACCACTTCACCAGCAGTAAGGGAGCAATGGAAGCAGGAGGAAACAAAGAAGCTATAAGCTATAGAGCAACAGGTCCACGCAGCAACCGACTTGTTTGATAAAGAAACACAACTTTGGACAAAGCTAGGAGAGGATCAACAAGTCTAGTAGTGGAAAAAGGAAGAAGAAAGGATAAGCACAACTATCCAAGAGCTCAAGAATAGGCATAAGACAATGTCCATCACAGAGTGCGTCAAAGGGGCATAGGATATGAAGAAACTGCAGGCAGAACTCACCACTACGCAAAAAAAAAAAAGGAGCCTCATGCCCAAATTGAACCTCTTCAAGAGAGAGTAGTAGAAGTCTTTGCACAGGAAGAGGAAGCCAAGAAACATATAGCACATACCCAGACAGAGTGCGCAGGATTGATCAGTGACGAAATTGCAATCCAGATAATAGACAGACTCAAGGAGAAGACCGCGTAGGCGAAAACACAAGCAACAAATCTCAAGGAGAAATTTCAGGTGATCACCATGGAGATCAAAGAAGTGCACAAGGGTTAGGTGGCTCGGTATGAGCCACATATCAGTGTTGGGGGCCTGTTGGAAGTAGGCCAAAGTGGAAGGAAAGACAATTTTGGGAAAGAAGGCATGCAAGAGGAAAGCGACAACTGGAAGGAATAAAATCACGTGCACATGCATGGAAAACCTAACGACGTTAGAATTAGGGTTTTGGTAATGTATTGTAATGGTTGAAGAGCCATAAACATATAAATATAGTCACCTAAGTCTCAGAGAGGAGCTAGTTTTTACTATTGGAGAGGTTAGTTATAAGTTGTTTATTGAAGCTATGTGATATTTTTGTATGACCTACTTTTGTAAGTTGTTGAGCATGAGAGGGTTGAGGAGGGTAGATCTTGAGGGTTAGATCGTAGGGTGAGGATCCTGGTGCGACCTAGTCCACCTCATAATAGATCTTAACCCAATTGCAAAGAGTTGTAAAGTGCGTGATGCTGTAGTGACATAACAACTATAATAAAATAGATAAGGGCCAAATCTTTGCGGACGTATCCCAGGGTGGGTGAACCATGGTAACATCTGTGTTATATGATTGAATGCATGTGTGTCTTTCTTGTCTTTCACTAGATATTGATATGATAAGTGAATGAGTTATTATATTTTCGGCATAACTCGTGATACCAATGTATTGCGGTAATAAGTTACAATAGCACTTTCAACATCTAGCTCTCAGAGATTCCCTACACAATCCTAGGCTGCAAACACATGAGTATTGTAGCCACCCATTAGGACTATCTCAGGTGAGACGATGCAATGCACCTTGTGTGTTGCATTGCCTTCTAGCTTACCAGGAGGGCCGATATTTTTAGAGGCTTTGTTGGGACACCGGACAAACATGAACCCTAGGTCACTCAATACAAGCTCAGATAGGATATAAATATAAATGACCAATAGATTGTCCTTGGCTTCCTTATATCGAGTAAAACTTTCGATTGTCCAGAGAATTCCTTGGTGTAGATAAAGGTAAGGAAACTACTTGAAGGATGATGGCTCATTGGGATTTGTTGTACTATCCTCTCAAATTTACAATGAAATTCTTGAACAGTTTCATTCTCATCCTTTGTGAGGAAATTAAGTCTCATTAGAAATATGTTGGGATTCACCTTAACACTCCATCTTTTGAGGAACACTTCCTCCAATTTATCCATAGATTAAATACTAGCATTAGGGAGGTTATTATACCATCTCCGAGCATTATCATGAAGAGTGGAAGAGAAAAAATTCATTGCCAGATCTTCAACATCATCACTAATAGGATGGAGTTGAAAGAAGGCCCAAAAGTTACTCATATGGTCTTCAACGTTTTCCTCATAACTACCAGTGAATATTGGGAGCCATTTTTCATACCTCAGAGGCTTTCGTCGTGCATAACTCGAAATTTTACTCATGTATAAGGGTTTAAAATTATCTGGGTCCCATTAAGAAGCCATGGTTGGATTTGTCATTAGTGGAGTCACCAGATAATCCTTCTAGGGATCATCAAAAGGAAAGTAGGGGATCACCCTCAGTGGATTTGTCATGTAAGCTTTGTAAAATAAAGGCTTTGAAGGTAAATCTTACCAAAAAAGTGTCATTGAGGAATATTGACTCAGTGTTCCCTGACAATGGCGCAAAAATCGTATCGCACAATTTGTACTTGTCTAAAAGGGAAAGGAAAGTAGATGATAAATTGGCATAATAGGAGGTTGTCCTATCACTGTCACCTAAATAAGACACCTCTTTCTGCTTAGGGATGGAAGCCCAGGGGAGACGTCCCTGGTGACCTAGGGGTTTGAGAAGGAAAAGGTAAAGGTATCAAGAAAATTTTTCCCCTCTCACAAGTCACACCGATCAGAAAGTTCCAAAGGTTTAACAATATGAAGCAAAGATATCCTTAAGTGTACCCTCTCAAAACAAGACAACAAGAAAACATTATTTTTGCAAGTAACAATTGATGTTAGTTCTTCGTAAAACCTTGGACTTTTCAATGAAAGCAGTAAGTTGATACAAGATGAAGCAAACAAAAATTTATAACAACAATAAATATATGATGATAGCTTCACAAGTTATTCCTTAAAAAAACTTCAAAATGACCCAATATGATAACCTAATAATGACAATATACTAGCACTTGTCAGAAGCTAATAAGGAAATGTAAAAATCAACTTTAATAATTTCTTTTAGGAGCTTTTACTGCTGCAATATATGGTTGTAGCTTACTTTTGTAACAACAACAAGTATGTTAGTAAATTAGTCTAATCTAGGGTTAGGAATAGTTAGTAAATAGCTTGAGGTAAAGGATTTGGGGGTTGTTTTCATCAATCAATCAAGTACAAGGTATAAACCAGTGTCTTTAGGGATAATGGAGT
>JASDQU010738201.1:70708-86168 GCA_032191745.1 Picea mariana | reverse complement strand
TAGTCGGGGTGTCAATGTCCATATGGTGGGATTTTATCCCTATGGAGGTCTGAGATAATCATCTCCCCATATGTACCTATCCATCAGGCGTGGTCTTGCAACAACAAAAAATATGCCCTCCATGGGATCATAAGTCATAGGGATGATATCAATGTCAATCACATCTAATAAGAAAGTTAGCCAAACATTTGCATAAAACCCCCCTTTCCTAGACAAGTGCTCAAATACGTTATGCTATTCTACAAGCCATGTTTAGAGAGGGTTCCAAGACATCCTATTGGGCCAATTCTCCATAGGTGTGGGTTTTTTTTAGGTGAATACCAATCTAGGTCATGTAAGCACATGAGATGGTGTGGGGGAAGTTTGGATAGGGGTACAATGATGATAGGGAAATGTAGGGATTACCTATGGGTGCCTCTGAAGGGGGTTACATGCTCCTTGTCATGGATGCAAATGTTTCCTATCATATTCAATGTCTTTTTACTTTTTATCTTATTGTTTTTTATTTCAAGAGAATAGCTTGGGGATGCTACCTTGGCATGGTGACCAGTGGTGACAATGTTTCCCACAAGTATTTTACAGAGATGAGAAGGTTGGCTTGTGATGAGACCCCCTTTCTCTTGGCTATGCCACCAAGAGTCACTGCCTTGACGTGATGACCAGATGAATAGTAGTGTCATACCACTAAATTCCCATGGACCTAATAGGATGGATTGTGATGAGACTCCCTATCCACCAACTAGGTCTTGAGTTTTATCTTTTTATGGGTCCCCCCTTTTTCTTACCGAGAAACCTTTTATTGATTTCTTAGGGATCCCTGGGCGAAGCATCTCAAGTTTTGATATTTTGGATTTTATCTTTTGCCAACTACTTTTACCCTCTGGGATTTTATCCCCTTCTTCCCACAAGACAAGGTACATGCCTTTACTAGCTTGGAAAACCCAATTCCCGAACCAATGCAGGGCATAGATGAGAGGGAAGATGATGAAAAGTGATAAGTATGGTGGGAATGGACGATGACCTTTCATGAAACCACCCAGTGGAAAATCACTCCTAAGGGAACCGACTTGCTAGGGCATCCTTTCATCCTCCTAGGTATGGACAATTCAAAAGGAATAAAGTCCAATCACATGTCATGAAGCAAAAGAGAATTAAATGCACATATACATTTTTTTTGAGAATTAGAGTGACACATACCATGATACTTGGACTCATTACCTCATGGATAAATACCCACTGCTAATTCAAAACCAGGCCAATGGATTTTGTTGTTGCTGACAGAATGGAGGTGCTGAAGAAGAAGGATGGGCCCTCGAGGGCTAGGCTCAAGTCAATATGACTCTCGGTACTCCATGACTAGGACATGTGGGCCTCGAGACATAATATCCTTAGTTATCCCTAGGATAGGGGATAACATTCCCTAGACAAATTAGGGGAGAAAACCCATCACATGGAGGCCCAGATACACTCTATCATCATGTAGAAGTGTCTATCACGTTCCCTAGACAAATTGGTGAAGAAAAACATCATTTGGAGGTCGAAAAACCACTTTTTACCTTGAGGTTTTGACAATTTTTTATGAATAAATCCCCCCTTCCCATACATAGGGAGTGTCAGTCCCTAAGTAACACCCCCTCATCCACTATGGGGGAGCGTTAGTGATGCTCAGTGTTAATCTTTTTGGCAGCCTTAGTTTTTTTAGAGCTAACCCACCTTTTTCTATGGGAAACTCCAAAGATACCCTTGAGTGCATATGGTCGAGGGATGATTTGGGAGATTGAGTCATTCATATTCCCTTCATTTTGGGTATTAAATCCTAACCTAAAGAATGAATATCTCAACCACTCCCTGGATTTTCTATGGTGGTTAAACCTCCCAATTTTCTATATAAACAAGGCCATTCATGGGTAAAGAGAGAGTTCTGAAGAGTATCAAACCTCTGTTCTTATGATATTCATAGATAGTTCAAAATCATTCTCATTATTTTCAGGAAACACATAAGGGGATGGGAAGGAGAATCTTAGAGGAAAGTTTGCATCACATGAACATTATTGTAAGTACTGTCCATTGTTTCTCATGAATATAAGCTTGGCCTATTCCCATATTTCTGTCTCATTTAGTTTACATATGAATGCTATGCTTGTTTCCTTTAGTTATATTTTCTTCATATAACTTTGTGGAAGTATTAGAAGATGAAGATGATTCCGTCTAAGTGCACGGAGATCATGTTCAAGCTAGGAATGGATACAATGTTGGAGCAACAAGGAGCAGTGAGGACAACCTTCGAAAAAGGCACACTCTTATTTCCTTTTCCTTCTTCTCATTTTCATGTGTGAATAGACATGATCAAGGGATGTTAGTGTGCATTTTATCTATTATTTCTTAGCCAAAGAAAACCTAGCTAAGGGGATATTAACCTGTCTGCAGGGTAAGATTTATCAAAACATAATTTGCTGACCATACTTATGACACTTTTCCAGATAATCATACCAATGGAGGTGCTATCAATAAACCTTCCACTTCAACTCATATTCCATATTCCACCCCTCTTCACATTGAGAGGCCGATTGTTGACTCAGTATTGTGCCTACCTAAGGGCACAATTCGAAAATCAACATTTACTCCAAGTACTCGTGTTACTCAAAACTACAACATCGTTGAATATTTGGTGCATGTACCTTGTGCTATGTCAACCATATAAGTTCTACAAAACTTCCCAAGTGAATGTAGAACCCTATTTTCAGCCATTGGAGCTGTGGATCCAAAGGTATCAAATATGGTTATGTTCAATCTAGACTATTTTAAACCGAGGATCTCCCACCAACTGGCGTTCCAAATTCAAGTTATGGTTGGTGGAAGTAATATCCATCATAATGTTTTGGATGAAGGAGCCTCCATGTGTGTCATTTCTTTGTCTTCCTGGAGAGCCATTGGTTCTCCTAAACTTAACCAGTCTCCTACCACCCTTAAAGCATTTGATGGATGTGGTTTCCAACCTCACATACTCTTGCAATCTTTCTCTATGTAATTGAAGGGTAAAACTTCTTCTATTGATATTGAGGTAGTTGACGCACCCCTGTATTAGAATTTGTTTCTTGGTCATAGTTGTTTCTATGCGATGAATATCGCCGCATATTTGATGTTTCATATTTTACAATTTCCCCATCAAGGGAAAATTGTCACTGTTGACCAACTTGACTATTGCACTCTAGATCTACATAATTCCCCGACAAAAAATTTCCCTTTTCTAGGAAATTCCAGTCTCGAGTATGAGAGTGTCAGATTAGGTCTCCTTAAGGATTCCTCCCTCATTGGGTTTTTTCCTCCTTCTGACACCCCGAATGTTTCCACATTAAATATTATTTTGACTAAGGTGCAACAATCCCTAGAATCACTTGATCCTTTGGAAGTACCTAGTATCCACAAGCATAGTTCATTGTCTTTGTCAAGCTCATTAAAAAATGAAATAGACCCCCCTCATTTTGAGTCAAGTATTCCTTTGGATCAAATACTTGAAACGTATTCCCCCCCACCTATTAATTCTCTTTCTTCTTCCCCATCTGGAAAATGTATTCATATCAATATCTTGAAGTCTAAACGAGAAAATAATAAGTGTCGACGGAGGAAACGACGCTTGGGGGGAAGGTCTCCAACCTCTAGCCATCATGCTAGAGTGAAGCCATTAGATTCTACCAATTAAGCTGGGGGAAAAATACCTCTAGAGAGATACACTTCTATGAGTGATCCTTGCTTGGGGGTTGTTCGTATTAGAACTTAGTAGTGTTCTCTAGAATGATCTTAGTCTTTATTCTTTCTCATGATCGTAAATACATGAGAATAGGTTACCGAGCTTAGTATTTGTTCTTTCTCGTGCTTGTTAATAAATGAGAATAAGTTACCGAGTATACTTTTATCACTTTTTCATACTTCTAAAAACTTTACGAAAAATGAACTCTTTGGAGTCTCCTCTAAGCTCTTTTCAGACTCCCTAAATGTGAAAATATTATCGAGTGACCTTGTTTCCTTTCATACTCATTAAAAGGTTTGAAAGGGAATCTTTCAAGTGGTAGTTTACCCCTTTTTCATCCTCATAAGACTAACTACAAAAAATGTATACTCTAGTCAATCATGACTAGAAGAGTTCTCCCTTGTATTGTTTTACACTTTTCAGGCTTGGGGGGGACTAAATTTAGGAAAAAATCAACTTTGGAGTTTCCTTTAAGTTCTTTTCAAACTCCATAAACATGAAAAACCACCGAGTTTACCTTCTCTAAACTCGTAAAATTACTCATTGAAGGACCCATCTGGGATCAAACCCTTACTTCTTCAGTTTCATTAAACATGTGAAGAGGAACTCATCGAAGATGAGTTATACCAAGCATTTTTTATCCTCATCAAGATCGTTAAAAAGCAAAGAGGTACTCATCTATATGTATGGGGGGGAAATTTTGGAAATCGATAAAGCTTTTGAAACCTTACGAAAACTATTCTTAGTCACCCTTGAACATGAAACCTTTTGGCATTCTCCTTACAGTTAGGTAATCTGCTTGTCTCTTAGTCATACCAATTCCATGTGTCATCATACTCTTTCGACTCCTTCAAAGAGAACCTTTGGGTTTTTGTCACATTATGTTTGGATATATGCCTCGTCGATTCAATTATACCGAGTCATTTATCGTGCCACACAATGTTCAAGGGATATCTCAGCCTCAATCAACCTGTGTAGTATTATCCATTTTTAATACCCATGTCAGTTTATCCACATTTTCTCTATCATCTCAAATCACTATCCTAATCAATTTCATGTTGATGATGGGGGATACATCATATTCCTCCTTTGACAATTTTGTTCCTGTTGACTTCAACACATTATCCAATATTCAGACTTAGAAACCAATTAGTGCCTTGGAGCTTGCATGCCTCAATGGCTTGTTTCCTTGCTTTCGACAGTGGGTTTACATCATTTTCCCATGACCAGAATATTCCACCGAATGTTTGACTTCAACTCATCGATTCACATTCACTGGACTATACTAAGGTACCTTGGGATTCATTAACATCACTAGTGTTTTTCCTTTCCCTTGTTAGCAATATACATTAATGACTGATAATCAAGTGGTTTGTACCATGTTCAACATCAACACATGTATTCACATGGTTAGAATCGTAATGATTTAGGATTGGGAGGAAGACCCTAGGAATGTTTTTGGCACCTACCAGTGTTATGCACCTATCCCAGGTTGTGATGGAGAACAACCTTACTGATGTACACTGTCACATAGATACACTTTGTATTGGTCTGTGGCTATGTTGTTGTCATATTGTAGATCCATTATGTAAAATATTATGGCTACAACCTGATTGAGTTATCGAGGTATGGATCCATATTGTATGTCTGGTGGCATATCCTTAGTTAGTGATTTCATGGATCTATAGTGTATTGGTAGATGACCATGATTTAAGTCCATTTTGTACTGAGCATGGGTATGCCTACCTTGGGATGAGTCATATATATGTTGTTTGATGTTTGTTTGTAGCTTCTATCTGGCTCTCCTATTCCAACACCCCTTAGCGTCATCATTTTGTAAACTGTTTCGAGCATCAATTTCTCTTATGACCTCACACTTTAGGGGGCATCTGTTACACACTAAATTTCCGCACTACTAACTTGCGCACTGATGTATTGTATTCTATTAAGTGTTTCATTGAAGTATCACTTATGTAGGTGTCAATTTTCCACATTCCTAAGTGTCACACTTATATTATACTAAGTGTCATAATTGAATGTCGCAACTATGGAAGTGTTCGTCATGTTACCTAGACAAATTGGGGGAGAAAACCCATCACATGGAGGCCTAAATACACTCTATCATAATCTGAAAGTGTCTATCATGTTCCCTACCTTGATTTTTTGACAATTTTTGATGACTGACGCCCCCTGCCCATACATAGAGAGTGTTAGTCCCTAAGTAATGTTGCATAGTCCATTATGGGGGAATTTTAGTGATGGTCTATGTCAAGATTTGGGGGAGCGTTAGTTTTGTAATATCTAACCCACCTTTTTCTATGGGAATTTCAAACCCCAGGTGAGTTAGGATCATCCGTAAGTAAATCCAACTAACTCTATCAGAGGATTTTGAAAGGTCAATATTGATTATTTCCCCTTTTGTATTCCATGATTTCAAGTTGTGCAAGTTCTCTTTTTCCACTCCTATGGCTTCATGGATATGTCTGCCTTCCAAAAAACCAATTTTTTCATGAGAAAATGAATTAGAAAGGAAGGGTTTTATCCTTTTGCTGATAACCTTAGTCACCACCTTGTAGATGTTTTTGCACAAAGAGATAGGCATGAAGTCATCTAGGGATTGTGGGCCATCCTTTTTTTGTATGAGAGCAATGAAAGTGGCATTTAATGGGGAGTGAATTTAGTCATTCATCCGAGACTCCTCAACCACCCCGAAGATGTTTTTCCCTATAATGTCGTAAAGTCCCACAAAGAAGTCCATTGACCACTCGTCCGATCTTGCGCTCTTATGTTTTTGGAAGCTATGGATAACCTCTTTGAGATTTGATTCAGTGACCTTGTTGGCCCTTGGTTATGGAAGGAAGTAAAGAACAAGGAAGAAAAGGTAAAAATCGAACTTCGCGGGAGACACAGTGACTGCCACTGGGTCGAAGTGAGCAAAAGAGTAGAGAAGATGGAGCAAAGTATGGAAAAGAAAGCTGTTGGATGAGAAGATCAAGGTGGACATATTAGCAAGGAAGAGGGATCAAGGACAACTCAACAAGTGGGGAAAATCCACCTTTGTTTTCTTTGGAGCACCACGAGAGAAGGAAGGAAAGACAGGATGGCGAATCCCAGAAAAAGCAGGTCAAGTTGGCCTAGGGTTTTAGACTCCTAGGGTTTTGGCATCTAGGTTTCGACCTAAGGCTGTCGGTGAGGTATTGTAATGTATAAATAGAAGTCTAAAGGGCCTAGATTGGGTTGGTACAATATTGTTGTTGATCTAGCTCTATTGTTGTGGTGGGATATTATTGTATTGTGAGAGAGGAGTGTTGAGTGAGAGAGCCTTTAGGTATTGTAATATCTTCAACTGTGTGCGAAGGTCAAGTCCTACAGCTAGGTGTGCAGGAAGGGGAGAGAAAGAGAGATAAGAAATAAGATCTGCGAGGTGATAGCACAGATAAGAACTGTATGATTGACCTCAATAAATCATAACCACCGTTTTGTGGACGTAGCCCTAGAGAGAGGGTGAACCACGTATATCTGGTGTTATGTGTGTGATTTATGCCTTGATCTCTATCATTGTTATATTGTTATTTTCAATGGTGTATTATATCAGATCTATAACTGTGCAGGGTAGATCTGGCTTGATAAGTGATATATTCATGTTGTGTTGTTGTTATAATAGATCCACTTGATATTCCCTTGGTTGTAGAAATCTCTGTCCTGCAACCCCCTCATAGTTGCTTCGGGTGAGATTGCATCTGCTTCGCAGGTGTTTCCAAAAGGGCTTGTTGGTGTGCTCTTGGAGCTGAACCCTGGGTCTACCCCTCTGTCAATAGACCTCTTCCATGAGAGCCCTATTATCATCCTCTTCCACAAACCTAGGAAAATAAAGGGCCATTTGAATAATGGAATATATAGTGACCCGCCCATCATATTTGAATAATTTCTTCAAATGATTGGAACCCAACTGTGCCAAATCCTCAAAAGAAGAGAATTGATGACTTGTGGAGTCCTTAAGGCTCCAAATGGTGTTTTCCATTTTTATATGTTTAGCATAAGCCTGATTTTTTTTTTTGTGTGTTTTCATCCCTACTTTTTAACCACAAATATCTGCTCTTTAACCTCCACTCTGCTTATTTTTCTTCCAGGAGCTATGTTCTCTTCTTTTATAACCCTAAAATAGTCTCTTTCTCTTCAGGATAGCAAAATACTCCACCCTCCGAATCATATATATATATATATATATTGTGGATCAGCTTCAATATTTATTATCTCCTACTCATCCTACTGTTTTTTCTTTCAAACTCACTCAATGATAGCCTTTTTTATGTTTTTTAGGTTCCGAGAAAACTGTACAACAACCCGATCTTTTTTGTGTAATGGAGTCCATATGTCCTTTACAAGGTCTCAAAATTCCTCCTCCTTCAACCAAGAAGAGTTAAATTTGAACGGGATGGTTGGTTTTACTTCCAGACAAATTGGATGATGATCCAACTCTCCTCCTTATCCCACCCATTATATAAATAATAAAGGTGACTCCACCAAAGATTCTGCAATTAGAAAATGGTCTAATCTTTTTGCAATGTAATCTTCCCCTATCTTTTTGTTTCTCTAGGTTGGGATTATCTTTGTGGGGGGATGTCCAATAGGACCAATTCTCCCAACTTATGACTAAAATAATCTGTTAGAGCCTCTGAGATATCTCTTTGAAACCAATATTTAGATGATCCCAATGAGTAGTTTAGGTCTCCCCCTAAAATCAGATATTCTTTTTTCACGTAGGATTTGTTGAGAAGGTTGTTCCAGAATGGTATGAATTCTTGATAAGGGTAGTAGACATTGAGGATCGTGAAGATCCTTCCAAACTTATCCACACAAAATTTCACACCAATCCCTGAATCAAAACCCCAAGAGTTTCAAACCTTAATAGATCTGATGCATCGACCAATGGCCAAACCCCTCGAGTGACCTTTTGCATCCAGTCCAAAGAAATTATATCCTTTTAATAATATCTCTAGTATAGGCGTGACCGAGTTTGAATCACCCAAATACTTATGAAGCAACAAGATGTTTGGCTGGGTTGACTCCACTAGCCTTTGGAGGGAAATTTTCGTTGATGGGCTCGCCAGACCCCTGCAATTGAAAGAGAGTACTTTCATTTTGAAACCCCTTTTGGGGTTTTTCATGCTCTAAGGGTCCTAGTAATGGAGATTTTTCGACCTGCTACCATATCCATGGAAGCCCTATATTGTTCCTTTGATAGATAGGATTTTATCCCCCTACCCTTTCCACTTGAACATGGAAAAGGGTTCGAGCCCAAACCATCCAAATTTTGGTAAACTTCCCCAATGGATGGAATGTTCTAGTTTCTAAGTTGATAAACCACCAAATCCTCCTCCGAATATTTTGTTGAGTCAAGGCTCAAACTATCTAAGGGTGGGGGACCTGGGACTAGGACATGTGCAAAGGATAACTTTGCAAGGGGAGGATCAGTAGGTGAGTACAGAATACCGGTGGAGAACTATGGGAAAAAGGGATGTTCTTTAAATATCCTAACTAGTTCTTACCTAACAAAGATAAAGACTTAAAAAAAAAATTTTAAGAGGGAAGGGAACATGGTAACATACCCAAATGTGAAGCAATGCCCTGCTGGAGAAATCTTGCATAACAATCAGAGAGCATTGTGTTAACACATAAGCTTGTATGGGTCAACAAGTCTTCTTTGTTTTGATTTTTGAGTCATAAGGTTCATGGAACATAGCTTTTGAATTTATTATGTTGTTTCCATATATTTATAGTCGGTTCCAAAAGGAATAGGGCTATGTTTATCCTAAGCCTAAAGTTTGAGTCATATGATGATTGTCATGTCAAGATCTAAACCCTTACAAGTCACACTCTTGTTTTTCCTAATCATGATTTTGATATGTCACACCTCCATCCTATACCTGAGATTCCTTTTGTCACTATCCATCCACACATGGGTTAACTCAAGTTAATTTTGTGTGCTTCCAACTCACTAGGAAATTCTGTAGCGTACTCGAAGTACATTTTTCTTTCATGTCTAATCATTGATTTAAAGGATATTTTCAAAAATATTTAATGGTTATGAGGGCCTTCTTTTTAACCATTTTCAGGGATTATGTCACTAAAGTTTCTAAAAATTTCCTTGAAGTGCATGATCCATTTTTAAATTGGTGTTGCAAACTCACAAACAGAAGCACTGCGAACTGTTATAGGCGCTACGAACTTGAGGAAATAGAGGGTTGTAGCTTGGATAGGTTGCAGGAACTCACGTTCAGACTTATCAACATCAAAAATAACCTCTGAGGTACCATGTGCTCTGTGAATTTTTTCATACTATTTTGAAAGGCTGAGGAGGGGGTTTGGTAAAATTATTGAAATTGGCATTGCGAACCGACAGACAGGGATGTTGCGAACTCATTTCCTGTAGAAACTGGTTCTAAAGATTTGATCATAACTCCAAAATGGTGTTGTGGGTTGTTCTGAAAGTGATTTTGGAGGAGAATGATAATGTCATTGACTTGTTGACCAAATTTTAGGCTGACCCAATTTGGCATTCAAGAGATATAATTAAAACACTAGTGCGTTGAAAATTGGTGCTGCAAACTCTTTGTTTTGCATAATTGTTGGATATTCGCCTTGTTTGGAGGTTTCCACCTATCAAGGAAGGTTCAAATGGTCTCCTTAGAGTTAGTTTGACATGAAGGACATGTGTTCCATCTCTAGATCAATCAGAATGATCTGTTTCAAAAGGAATTTATCATTATAGACAAAATCCCCCAAAATATGAATTTGTTAGGCTTTTGTTGGAATCTTTTGTAACAAGACTCCTAAAGGGATGAGGATCCTATGTAACTCCTTGGTTTCAGAATACTTAGGGTAGATATAGATTATTCACTATAAATGAAAGGGTTTTTGATGAAAAAAGGGTTGGATTCATGATCCAAGAGAGGAGAGAGCTGGAGGAGCAGTTTTAGTTGCTCATTTGTAAGCTTGAGGGAATGTGTTGTAGGAATTTCTGCCATAAGAGATTCATGAAAGTTAAGATACCAAACTATTTTTCTCTTGTTTCCATTCTCTCTTACCATCTTGCTTGAGTAATATTTACAGATTTTAAAGATCAAAAGATGCCTTTGGTTAATGGATTCATGAGTTGCAAAGGATTTGTGGTAATTGCCTATTAATCATTGAGTATTGTTCAAGCACTCTTTAATCTATCTTACATAAATGATATTTGTTATGTGGATATTCTTCTTTTTGTTTACCTTCTATTCTTCTACCCATCTTTGCATAATCCTTTTGTCTGGTAGGCAGCCTGATTTCCTGTGATCGAAATAATGTTATGACTACATGCCCAATAGAATGTATTTGCAAGCAGTCTAATGCCCTCCCTTTTACTCTTCTCTTGTTGATCCGCCAAGTCTAATTTTTTTTAATCATTTAAATAAAATGGGTACTAGGATTATCCTCTAGCAGTCTGAGGGTGATTCTCAGTGCTAACACACTAGAAGGCTTTGGCCTAGGCACAAACCTGATTCTGAGCAAGAGGGAGAAGACATGTCCCTATAATGGTGGTCGTTTTGGGACAATTGATGCCTCTCCCCACCAACATCTCCTTCAACCCTACCATGCTTTGATGATGGTGTTGTCAGGACCTCCCCAAGTTGAGACACACCCCTCTTTTTCTGAAAGGAATTTGAAAATCCTTTCTCTTTATTCACCATGGGGATTTTTCAATCAATGGCCTTGTGTCCATGATTTTGGAACTTATGGCACCTGTATGGGATTCCCTCGAAATCCAATTTTTGTATAAAAGATATTTCTCCCCAGGATAATTCCAATTCCTCTGCCAAACACTTTTGAAGTTTAGGGAGACCAAGATTCGAGCCATCGACATTTTTCCAGAAGTGATGAAATACTTTTCTTTATCCATGTAAGTGCCAAGATAATTCCTCACACGCTCACACCCTTTCTCCATTCAGAGTTCAGTAGGGAGTCCAGGAAGCCACACATATGCGAAGTTCACAAATTATTTTGTGGCTCGCA
Organism: Picea mariana; assembly: GCA_032191745.1. Classification (NCBI taxonomy): domain Eukaryota; kingdom Viridiplantae; phylum Streptophyta; class Pinopsida; order Pinales; family Pinaceae; genus Picea; species Picea mariana. Next base: position 74,371 of record JASDQU010738201.1, on the reverse strand, counting down.
TCAAAAAATGGTGTCCATTTATTTAAGAGTATTGAATTCGAGTCAATGCACTAAGGGGATTTAAGAACCTTTCTTAAATCCACTATGCTTTGAAACCTTATCATAAACCATCCTTTTGATAGAGTATGAATTTAGGGAAGCTGGTCCATAAGAATTGACCAATTCATTTTCACCCAATCCTTTAATGCTTTTACTCTAAGATGACAATCGTTTGTGCGACCCACAATCATCGTCTCTACCATCTCCAAAAGCAATGGGAGCATGGTATTGTCACCTAGGGCCAATTGTTTGGGCTTTGTAATAAGATTTATGCTTGTATTAATTTTATTCTTTTTGGGTGCAGACATTTTCCCTTCCCCAGGACCACCATTAAGAGACTTTCGTGGGATTTCCTCTTAGATCTCAGCTGGAGGTATGAGCCCCTATCCCAAATTCTCCCCTTGAGAAACCTTAGCTGTCTAAAACTATGGAGAGGCAATAGATTTTTTCGGATCGAAAGAAAAATACTTACCTAGATCGATCCTAGAAAAAAGTCGGGATGGGAAAACTCTAAAGTAGCAGAAAGAGGATTCCAACACAAGAGAAGAGGGTCTTCCCTAGAATCACTAGCTCCGATTAAAACCAAATTCCTATCCTGATTTGAGAAAGTATGGTCGAAAGAAAAAAAACCATCAAATGGAATCACAGGTAGAAAATCCTTTCGGATTTCCATTCACAACCCTTCACTACAGATGACCACAAATTTTCCAKATTCGTAGGAGRGGAAGGAGAGAAAATTMTAAAGGGAAATGCCTCGGGACSTAGAGAAAGACCTTGACCTAGAGGAAGTTGGTATTGATAAAAATGGGAAGCCCCACTGGTAGGCCTGCTGATAGGCCCACAAAATTGGACTTTTGGTTAGGGAATGGAAATAGTAAACCTAACCTCCTCCATTCCACCAGGTGAAATAAACAACTCCAAATCCGACACAAAGAAGTGTCCACCTAGAATTGTTCAAATCGGTTGTGCATCCCAAAAATCAGCTGAATAGTCCAAATTTTCCTCCTCCCATTCCATTGCAGCTGAAAAAAAGAAACTCCACCCACTGCAAATGGAAAATAGAGGGGGTAGGAAACTATCAAAATAGATGGAAATCAGTATCCCATAGGTCGTATGCAGGGGAGCACCAACGTGACCTATGGCTAGGATTTCCGCATCATACCATCCTAGTTCATCCCTAGATTTTCCTTGGTAAAGTTAAACATTATATGGAAACTATAAATTTAGATGAGTGATACATATCACATTTCACTTAAAAAATTTAAAATCATTAACAATGTTCGTCTTTATCATACTCATATTACATTTTATAAATCAAACAACAACAACAACCACACGATTATATGAAAAACATAATATACATGAGCAATATACATATGATTATACATGTCAAACATACATCTCAACAAAATCTGCAGTAAACATGTCATATATAGATCTCCAGTCAATTATAAAACAATCAATATAAATGTCAATTAGTAACACTACTAGCTAGGTCCACAACCAGAGCTAGGTGCATCAATGTCTCTGCTACTAGAGGTACATCCTCTATCAAGAACAACTATCTCAAAATAAAATTTTAGCATACGTTCACTATCAAGTCTCTATATCAATATCATGAATATGTGCATCAAGAGTACATGATGTGATCATAGTGTCAAAAACATAAGAAACTTGTGACACATATGGAGGAAGATGAGGAATAGGAGGATCTATGGATGATGACACATGTGGACTAGGAGAAAGACAATGATCAATGGATGGTGACACAAGTGAAGGAAGAGGGGAAGAAGGATGATCGAATGTGGATATAGGTTCATAAAAATATGCAGGGGAAACATGAGGATGATTTTATATAGGAGCATCTTGCCTCAAAAATCAAGCATGTTTAACTAGACCTAGGGGTCTTGGGTTTATTTGAATTTAATTATGCAATTGATGAAATTCCTATGTCTGGAGGAATTCTACAAAACTTGTATTAGTTGTGGAATGCCTTGTAATTGAGTTAGTTATCAAGATTTGTGAGGACTTAGAGAGATATTAGGGTTGGTTGTATCTCTCTTGAGTGTATTGTAGACCTAGAATGAGGATTTAATGGATCTAGAGGATCCTAAGGATTTGTATGAGAGTTTCTAGGTTTTAAAATAGATTGTAGTTTCATAGTCCTTGTGTATTAAAATTCTAATCCTAAATGCATGAGATGTGTGGCCAAGTGAATGTATAAATAGGCCAATGAGAGTGGCCAATCAAATGAGGAATCAAGGCAGAGAGGGAGATTAGAAAAGGCCATCAAGAAGTCTTATGTAACTTGTATGTACAGTCTAGTATGAATGGGGAATGCAATCACTCTATTTCAAGTGTTGTTTGGAATTGTTCTATCAACCTAGGTCAATTGTGAGAGATTATTATAGTCATGATTAGACTCTCTTAGATTGTGTGTGTAGGTGAAACCATCACGAATGTGACAGAATTGAAGAATCAGGATCAAGAAAATCCCTCAAAATGATACAAAATCCCTTTGTTAGATTCATATGAATGGGGAGTGTCGATCATTGATCATACTCTCTATCAAAAATACTAATTTCATTAATCAGAAGAAATGTCATTTGCAATAGAGTCAGTGGTTAAGATTATTGGTTGTCAGATTCCATCGAGATCCATTCCAACTATAGATACTTATAAGATTGGAAGAAGAATAAGAAAGAGAAGTGTGAAGACTCTGACAGTCTAGTGTCTGACAAACCATACCAACCAATATTCTAGATCATGACTAGACTAACTAGTAACCATCAGATCGTGTTAGCTAATGTGCCATGAAGTCTCAAGAACCAACAATACGAAGGTCCAATACACATGGTGTGTGGATATTGGAAGTAAAGTTTGGTGTGTTTGAACATTGGGATGAGGAACTGACAATCAAGATTGAATATTGAAAGCAAGATCAATGACCCTCCTTACATCGGAGCTCAAAGATCGGGATTTAACCTATCGGATCAGAGCAAGAGAAGAGTAAGCTTAGAAGAAATTTTCGACTGTCCAGTCCTCAGATACCTCAACACATGTATAAAACCACTCAAAGAGTGACACATGGCCCACATGGAGTATGTCATATGTCAGTGTCCATTCAACAATTGGAGTGTTTGAAAATCACAGATCGAAGTGACAAGTGGAAACCAATTTCGACATGTGGCAGATCCACGTCAGCAATTCCACTTGGTTAGCGACACTTCATATCAGATTGGGTTCATGTGAGATATTTGTGATTTATAATATCTGATGATATGGTGCTCAACATATGTCATGCCTTGTTAAAAATCAACAAGAAACATGTGACTAATTTACTTTTCCCTTAAATAAATTGGACAATAAATATTAATCTATTATTTCATTCATAATTGAGTGAGTTGGAGTTATGAAAAATCATTAGTGTAGTGAATTGAGTTAAGATCAGTTGTACTAGTTGTAACTAAACATGCACTAGTGAGAGTTTAGTTAATCCGTGAACTCACATGCAACTGAAGATTCACCACGGTTAACTACATGCATGTCAGATCCAGTGGAGACCCAGTTGAGATAACAGGTGAAAGGGACAGTTTGGCTATCAGTTGGGATTTGATCACACAT
>JASDQU010738201.1:0-20161 GCA_032191745.1 Picea mariana | reverse complement strand
AGATATCGTGTCCTATGTGGAGTGGGTCCTGAGGCTCTATGCTTGTAGAATATTGACAGAAGACAGTAAAGAAGATGAAAAGTTGGTGGACGCAGCCCCACACTGGGGTGAACCACGTATATCCTGTGTTATGGTTTCTTTGTGCATTATGTTGTATGTTAGTGATGTGATTTATTCTTAGTGTCGATATATTTATGTATGATGCATCTGGTATAATATCTTAGTGCCTGGTAAGGTGAATGAATGTTAGATCTGATCTATCTCTTCATCCTAAGTGCTTGAATGTGTTAGATCTTGCTGATTACTATGTTTCTCTATAATTAGGGTTTGGATCTGTGATGTGAAAAAAGGTTAAATATTGATAAATGTTAATTGTTAAGTGCTTTGTTAGAGTGGTGTGATCACATATCTGTGTCCCAGCTAGGTTGTAGTCATTTGAATCCTACAACCACCCCTGCCTCTACCTCGGGTGAGACTTCATCTTCTTCGTAGGTGTTGCCGAAAGGGCTGGTAGTTAGGGTTTTGTTGGTGTGTTGTTGAAGCATTGAACCCTAGGTCTGATGCTATGCCAATAATGGTGTAAACATGTCGTTGAGGCATGCATGTTCCAAGGTACTAATTGGTTTCTAAGTCTAATTCCCGAATAATCTGTTGAATTTGATAGGAACAAACTCGTCGAAGGAGGGCCATGATGTATCCCTCATTATCGACATGAAAATGACACGGGAAAGTGATGTAAGATGGTGGATTAAATGAGTACGTACTAACATGATAATGAAAACTAGTAATATTTTAGAATGGTTGGTTTGAGGTGAAACTTCCCTTAAACATTGTGAGGCATTACAAATGACTTGGAAACATTAACTTGACTAAGAGATATACCAAAATATAGTGCGATGATCACCGGGGCACTCTTCGGGTGAGCCAAAGGAGTATGAGGAATCATATGGTTGGTATGACTCAAAGACAAAAAGATTATCCAACCATAGGATGAGATGAAACATGTGCGATGTTCAAGGGTGACAACATTCAACTGCTATAATTTTTTCCAAAAACTTGACCCACTTCCTTCAATTCCCCCCCCACTATGATTGGCGAGTACCTCTTTTTATTTTAATGATGTTTAAAAGGATAACATATTCTCTATGTAACTCATCCTTGATGATTCCCTCATCACATGTTTGACAAACCTGAATAATTAGGGGTTCGATCTCATATATCCCATATGGATGCTTCAGTGTAAAATTTTATGATCCCAAGGGAGGTAAAATCAATGGTATTTTCACGTTTATAGACTCTAAAAAGGTCTTAAAGAAGACTCCAAGGATGTCTTGAACACTCAACACACCATAAAAGTCTACGTCAAATTTCAATTTTAGGGTACCACTTAATCTCTTGTGAATGTCTAATTCGATCTTAGTATGGAAATGTTTCCTGTGCTCATCTTCTGTTTTCATTTTTTAAGTCTTTCAAAGTTGTTCGAGAAAGTGAAAATCATCATGAATTAACAAAGACTAACATTTGATTAAAGAACTAAGAGATCCTCAGGACCAAAATAGCTGAGTCCCGACCCCCATCGACGTCAGTGGAAGGAAGTCTTAATTATGAGACAGGCGCTACATAAGAAATGTTGTTGATGACTGACCCTCGTCGATGTCGGGAAGTTTTGAAGAAAGTAAGGGTCATGCGAGTGAAGGAAGGATATCGTCGATCGTCGACAACCAAAATGTTATTGGCATTAGAGATTCACAAAGATGTAACCTGCAAAGAAACTGCGTTCCTAAACAGGTCTTATATCTTCGATCCCCGGTACTCGTCAGCATCAGAATTTTTCTAAGAAGGATACCAATGGAAACATACGCAAGGTGTCGTCGATCCACGACCTATCTGCTAAGAAATGTGACGTGATAGGACATTCTAGCTCTAAGATACGTTAGATACGATGCATTTAAAAGATTAATTAATTCCAGGATCATGCATCAATTGCTAATTCATGTGTAAACCAAAAGGACCGTTTAAGCCTCCTGATACAATGCATCTCCCCCCACACCTCCTCCGTCAACCAACGTAGAATTTATTTGTAGATATTTGACAGTTGGTTGTTTTAAATTGCATCCATTACTTGTATTAACTCGTTGATAAGACTGGTAGGATCTATTCCATTATATTCTTTTGAGCTATTATGTATGAGCTCGTTCTACATGCAAATAATTTTGGAGAAACCAAAAGAGAAAGAAGAGCAATATGGAGAAATCTTTCAAGGTCCAGTGAGTATTAAAAAAAATATTTTAGCAAGAACTACAGGTATGTACTAGCTTATGGGTGCTTTATGCTTCAATTAATATGTTTTCATCCAACGTTATTCTGTACACATTTCTAAAACATCGTTTTAATTTACAGGAACAATGCCTCTGAAGAAACCCACCACCAAGAAATCCCCAAGGGTGCCAAAGCTACAAGAACTAGAGGCGGGAGAAGGTTCCTCCCCAGCAGTCGCAAGGCAACTGAAATTCTCTCCAAATATAGTGCCCATCATCAAGACAACCACCAAAAAGGCCTTTGTCCAGCCCCAGACCTTTGAAGAAATAGAGGTGAACATCATGACCAAAATAGTATTCCCTCGCTGGGAAGAATTATTTAAGAAAATCAATATGGAGAAAACCCTCAAGTATGACCCACATAATGATCCTGGTACGCAAAAACTCAACGATGAATTTCTCCCAAATGTCCCTAAGACTTATTTGCACATGGTGGCAAGAAGGACTTCGGTATTTCCCTGCATCAAACTCTTGAAATGGATTATTGATCACACTGTTACATAGAGGTACTTGATTAACGAAGACAATGGAAAATGAGTTGGGGTTTTCCTCCTAGTAGAAGTTTAGAGTTACTACAAGCTCAAGGATCCAGAAGAACGTTTAAGCACTCAATTTGTTTTGAGTTTCTATCAAAAGCATGACACCAACAACATTATGGCATCCTGGTGGAGAGAGAATAAAATGTTCACCAATCAGACCTTCGGTTGGTACCTAATGACCAACATGATAGATCCTTACAACTATCTAATGGACCTTCTCTGTTGGTTTCATGCGGAAAAAGACTGCACTAGGTTTTTGGAGGCATGGATGCCTTTGTATTATACTATAGCCATTTCTGGAATAGGTTTTAACTCGGGTGCAATCATCTCCAAACAATTCAACACTTGCATATGACAAGCTCAGACACCAAAAGAGGGAGAAACCCCTTCCTTCTACATGCACTCGTATTTGTCGGCCTTTGTCTATGCCAAGAATGTCTTTGCTAGAATGAACTTAAGATAGCATTCCTCTGAGCTCTCGGTCCATGTATACTCTAGCATCCTTTGGGAAAATAGGTACAATAAATCTTATTCTCTCATCTGTGACGAATTTATTGCACACATTTATTATATGTTGTTCAAGAAAGAATTCCCAAGGTTGTTAGATATAGCCAAAAGGGTGGTATCAAAAGTAGGCCACTGGTATCTAGATGACCGTGAGACCTACATCGGGGTTTTTGGCGCCACAGGAGCACCCCATCTGTTACATGTATATGTCCCTGATCGAATAGTATTAGGGGAAATCTGTTATCAGAGCATTTCGTAGGGATACAACGCCACTTTGGTAAGGGACAAGAAGTGGGCCTTCATACCTTATGTGTTTCATATTGTCTTCTACATGGTCAAAGACACCATGCAGAAAAAGCAAGAAGGATGAAGTCAATTATAATTCTGATTCTAGACTGGTCATTTTCTCAAACATGATCCCAAAGGTGTGGTCATGAAACATGCATCACAGGTATCATCTTGTTGGCCCTATGCCCATGACCAGTTTGAGGATGAAATCTTCATCGAGAACGCTCAAGACTGGGATGAGGTGGTGGCAAGGATGGATAATCCTAAGGAAACCAAGTTTAAGGCCATGCATTTGGACGAGCAAGAAACAATCCTGGAAAAATCGAATCAAGATATCGTCAAGGCCAGAGAAGAAAGGATAATATCTGAATCTGTCAAAGCAGTGGAAGCTTCTCAATAAAATACTAAAACAACAAAGATATCCTAGGAAAATCTAGTACAGGATATGGATCTCCCTGAGACTCAGAATGTATAGGAGAGAATGTCACTCCTCTATCAACAAGCCTAGTTGTTAACGAAGTGGATACAGGACAACCCAAATCTCATCAAGTTGCTAAGGCTTCCTACCGATAGCCCATAAAAAATCCCGACAGAGCCAAGCGACCCTGATTTCATAAACCTAGATAACACCAATGGGTCAGATGACCCTGAATCCACAACACCACTGGCCAATTCGTCACCAGGCGCGACGAATCAACCAGAGATAGGTTGAGTATCAATAGAAACAAGTGCTCCTAACCCTCTGATTGAGTTCATCAATGTATACAATGATGATGAGTGCTTGGAAGCATCTCAAATAACCCTTGTGTGTGTCCAAGAAGAAAAAGGACCTGAGAAGACTTCTTCTCCTGCTCCCGAGTTCAAACCCAGGAAATTCCATAGAAGGAAAAGGAAGTTGAAAGTGGCCTTAACACAAATATTCCCAATGCACCGAAGAATTGAGAAGACAACCTCAATGACAAGTGAGAACCGAGCGAGGAAAATGAAGGATTCTCGCAAGAAGACATTGGTGTTTCAACAACCGATGCACAAGTAAGTATCGAACCCACTCCCAACGCCTCTATTGCACTTGAAACTTTGATCCCTGATAAGAGTCAAGAAGAGGCCAGGCCTTCCGAGCACAACGAGGAAGTTCAAGAACTGGATCTTGAACAAATTCACACCACTAGAAGTCTGGGAAACACACTCACATGGGGTGATCAGCAGACTCTGAAACCAGTGGATGAAGTAATAGATCTCTATGTGATCTTTTATGATAGAAAGAGGAAATCCATCGTCCAAAGAACCAAAAATAAAAGGAGGATCACATTGGATCACTCCATCCTCATCACCATAGAGGATAACTTGATAAACACAGAAAATTCTCGAACATCGGATCTCCTCGGCATGGGAATGGCGATATCGAAAGCCACCTGGGATAGAGCCAAACAAGATGAAACAAAGTTGGACACCGCCCAGAAGGAACTAGAACATTTGTGCCACCTAGCTGAATACTATCAAGGCACCACTCAAACAACAATTTACTTAAGGAGCGAGTTCAAATAGGCCTACAACAAGTTCAAGAAGGAGCGACACTCTTTTACTGCGAAGATTGCCGAATTCCAAGAGGATACTCTCATGGCACTCGCGACATGCAAGGACATGGAGTAGTGGCATGAAAAGGTGCAGAATCCCATAAGGAGACTCGAGTACATTGATGCAGTTCAGCAGGGCCGAGATAAAGAAGAACACAAAATCCAGATGTTGAGAAAAAGAAGTCTTGATCGCATGAAAAGATCAGTTGAGTATTGGGTTAAGATGTCATAGGAACCACACTGAGACATTCAAGAGAAGTGGGCCAAATGAAACAACAATTAGGGTAAAATCAACAAAGCGATGAAGGATATCAGACTCCCCAAGTTCAACACCCCTGATGACTTCGCCGACCTGCGCGACGTTGTCAAATCACACACCAGGAAAGATGCATTATGGGTCAAAGAGATGGTGAAAGTGACTGACACAGCTCCAGGAAAAGTGAAAAGGTTTATGGAACATCCAATCAGAGCTCAAACTATGCTACAAAAGTTAAACACCAGTCTCGTGAAATATCGGGTGCATGAGATGGAGGTCAGCTAGAACATCACATATTTCCATGGGCCCATGCCTGCGAAGAGTTGTTTATCAGTTGGTCGAAATATGAGAAAAGTCACCCTTTTGAGTGATATCCTAAGTTGACAATTAAAGAAACTATTATAAGATGACGCCATGTGGCGATTTTTGTTTTTCTTAAACTACACTTATCTGTTATTTTTAGTTGAACTTTACATTATAAATAAAGACATCGACCAATTAGTTAAGGGTCGATGGTTGTTGCAAGAACTCTTTCTTTCTGGTTGTTAAGAATTATTTTGAAGCTTCTATGAATTGAGAATTCCTTCTCGACCAAAGACAAAGTTATTTTCATCAAATGCATGTGTGAGTGGACACATAGAAGAAATATTTCCTATCTCATTTCATGAATAGATGTAACAAGTAAGACCTATCCAATTTATTGTAAATTTATCTGGTGCAATGCTTTAATGTTCTTTTATTTAATGATGAAGATGATGAATCGTTGTGTGATTATGTGACAAATGATTATGGTAGATAAATTATTTTTCTTTTCGTTATCTTATTGCATAATTTGTTTTTATTTCTGATGAATAGTAATCTAATACAGTAATTGGATGCTCACATGGTTAACGTATGAGTATTAAACCTGTGGTATAGAATCATCATCTGCATGTTTGAGTAGTGAGTTATCCCAAGCTCATCCTCTTCCCCAGTAGTTAGAACTTAATTATGTTTTGTTGCTAAGTTGGTTTATACCGGCTTACACCTCACATCGGTCCAACCCAAGGGAAATTACAAAAGAGATAGTCCAAACTGAAGGAAGATCCTTCACAAGAAAATGTTAAATCCCATCGATTAATTGGCCTGATCGCAAGATCTGAAGAACCATTCCATTCCAAACGTTGCAGAGTCTAATTGGGCCTTGGTGGAGGGTTTGTTTCCTACTGTTGAACTGGGGATTTAAGACCCATCAACATAAATGGCGCTAGAAGGAGGGTTGAGAATGAATGGCTAGATATATATTCTATAGAGTATTTCAAACAACCTATAGATTCAAAACAACCCACATGTATGAATAGTCATTCCCAAGACAACCCACACACGCTGAGTACTCCTGGAATGAGTAACTCACCCCAGCCTGAGGAAGAACCTTTTCACCCTGAAATCTTACACCCTTCCTCACAAGGAAGTAAATCAATTTAGAATAATCACAAGAGCCTATGCCCAATAGATCAGTGCGTTGTCCTTATCTCCCATAATCCCTCGAAGAAAACAACAAAGTAGACCAGTGGTTAGCACTCCCAACAAGGTTTTCATACACTCTATAGAAGACTTAATATATTTCACGATTACTGAAATCCAAGAACCTCTTGATTTGATACCTAAAACACCAGCCGGCGACGTCTCTGAAATGGACGATTTCTCGGAAGAAGAGGAATTTAATTCAGAGTCTAAAGATATGGAAGGCAACAATGACCATAATAATGAAAGGGGGAACCCACCTCTGAACAATCAACCCTAGTTAGCCAGAGATGCTTTGTCCCTTCTGAGACAAGTCCATAACCTTCCTAAGTATCCAGAGAAGTTGCTTCCTAAGTTCGATCCCAAAACCTCTAGATTTCCTGAAGATCATATCAAGAAATTTATACTAGCAATCAGACTTATGAACATCCAAGATGAAGACGTAGTTTGCAGGATTTTTCCTACACGTTTGAAAATTCAACTTCCACATGGTATTTTAATCTACTAGTAGGATCTATAACTAGTTGGACCAAGTTCTAGAAAGACTTTCTAGATAAATTCACAGAGGAAACTACTACGGGAGCTCTGATGGATGAGTTATTTGCCGCCACCATGATTTCAAAAGAAAGGGTAAGAGATTTCAATCAAAGATTCACGACCATATTAAATAAGTTTCAGCCTGAAGCAAAACCAACCCAGGAATTGCGAATTGAGGTTTACGCTAACGCGCTCCCGGCTTCTATTTCTATGTTTGTAAAAAGGGTTGCCAAGTGAACTCTGGTTGAAAATTTTGAAGTAGACAAAATGATAGAATTCCATATGAAAGGGTGTAAAGAGAGCCAGGTCTCTCTAATTAAGAAATAAGCTCATCTTCCTCCTAGGAGAGGACTCCTTTTGACTAGACCATGGGGGAAACAAACAGAGAAGACTCCCGATAAGGGTAACAGAGACATAGAATACCTATACCACATGGTTAGTAAATTATCAAATGTGATCATAGACATGAAGAGGAATGGAGGGGAGGGAAACCAAGGCCAAAGGCCCTACAAGCCCTTCTTTAGGAGGAACCCACCATTCAAGGCAATTGAACCTCCCCCGGGTAACTTAAATATTGATCTAGGGAATGTTGCATCTAATTCTTTCTGTACTTACCACCAGGAAAACCAGTCCAGAAGATACTACCCTCAATGGGTGCATGCCATGAATTTGATGGCCAATCGATTTCTAGACGAAGTCTCCTTGATCGAACATCCAAGCAATTCAGATATGAATATTGCTGACCATGAAGATATTGATCGACCATAAGATACAACCATGCTGATATGGGATCCTAACCTGATCATGCATCTCGACAACCTATTTGAGTCTCAGGAACAAACCGTGGAAGTCTCGGTGATATAGACATGCATTAAGGGTCCACCTTGCTTGAAAGATATCACTGCCACCAAGGAATCGAGGAGTAAGGAAACTCCCGATCAATCGAAAACACCTTTCTCTCTTGGAAAAAACCCTATAAGCATCCATACCTGGGAATCACCCAAACTGTATTACAACGTAGCCGAAGATTTGAAGAAGTTAAAGGCTAATATATTAGTTATGGACATATGGAGGATTCCTTAGCAGAAGGACCTTTTGTTACAAGCATTGAACTCAGTAGAAAACCCGACCATGGGAAATGGTTAGGAAATAACTATATATCCCACAAATATGGTGAGAAAACCAACTATGAACACCTACTCGGAAGATAGAAAGAAAAAACCTTTTGTCCCACTGTTCTTCTTAATGTTTGAAGTATTCAATAGAAACCTTCACAATTGTTTGGTAGATTCTGGGGCATCTTCCAATGTTATGCCCCTGTCTATTTGAAAAAAAATAAATGTTGTTCCTCTTAGCAGTGATAAACATGTCATACAACTAGAAAAAACTCAGTTCAAGGTCATGGAAGAACTCAAATATGTAATGATCATGATAGCAACACATCCTAAATTTGTGCAAGTGATTGACATCATTTTCGTAGATATTCCAGAGGCCTATGGATCATTACTAATTAGATATTGGTCTGAAAAGATAAACATATATTTCAATATAGACTGGGCACACCTTTGGATACCACTGAAGGGTTACAAGAACATGATCAGAATCAATAGGGAGAGATATCTAAAACACACGGTCATTAATCTAGAAACCCGGAACAAACCCTCACCCACAGATTTCCCTGTTTTGGCCAATTATTCGTGTGAATCCCAATTCAGAAACTTTCCTCCTCTCTTGTATGATGTTCCCCTCACTCAAAACTCTAAAATGATTTTCTAAGAGAATTCATCAATACTGACAGAATACACCCTTTTTTGTCAAGCCCCTGCACTAGAGATTACAGAATAAGAGATAGGAGAGAAAGAAATTAATAAGGAAAAATAAAATGGCGATTGTCGTTCACAAATTTGGACTTTATATTTTGATGGATCTAATTCGCAAGAAGATTCAAGAGCAAGTTGCATCCTCATTGATCCTAAAGGTAAATTCCATTTCCTATCTTGTGAGCTAGAATTTGAATGTACAAACAACACTGTCAAATATGAAGCTCTAGTACAGGGATTGAAGAAATATATAGACTTGAATGTCAAAGAATTGAAGGTTTTTAGAGATTCTGAAATCATCATTGGACAAGTAAGGAATACTATACATTGCAATTTTCCTCACCTAAAGAACTATCAATAGGAGGTGCATAGGTTAGTAGAGAATTTTGAAGCCTTCAATATTACAACGATCCCCAGAGCAAAGAATATTCTTGCTGACTCCTTGGCCATAGCTTCTTCCAGGTTTTCACCTCTAGAGGATTATGAAGCCTCTCGATTCACTGTGGAGCAGCTCTATAAACTATTGGTGCCTAAAAACATTTCTAATTGGAAAGTCTTTGAAGGTGATGAACATATCATAAACTTCTTGACTAACCAAGAAAATTTCAAAGATTTGGCTATTGATGATGAAGTATTCTAAGAGAAATTGACAGAGACCGATCCTCGGACAGGACAACCTATTGATAAATCAAAGTCTCACACAATCCTGAAAGGGATAGCTAATCTAGAAAATCTGTTTGATCTGAAAGAATGATTTAAGGGACCTATAAATGCAAAGAATAGTAGCTCTTGTCCTCTGCATGAAACTATAAATCATGGGACCCCAGAAAACCCAAAGAATGTGAATCTTGGAAAGACTACATCTAAGGAAGAAAGGAAATCTTATCTCAAATTGTTCAGACAATACCAAGATGTCTTCACATGGTCCTATCGAGATCTAAAAACATATGATACCCGCATCATTCAACACACTATACCATTAAAACCTTAGGTTAAACCTTTCCAACAAAATCTATGAAAATATCACCCATCCCTGGAACCTCTCATGTATCAGGAATTAAAGAAACTTTTAGATTCCAAGATCATTTTTCAGGTCAGGCATTCCGCATGGGTAGCGAATCTGGTTCCTATGAGGAAAACGTCTGGAGAAATTCGCTTATGCGTAGATTTTAGAAATCTCAACAGAACTTCAGAAAAGGATAATTACCCAGTCCCACCAATGGAACAACTCTTGCAGACCGTGTCTGGCTTGGAGATTTTCTCCCTACTGGATGATTTCTCAGGTTACAACCAAGTCCTGGTTTGAGAGGAAGATGGTTTAAAAACCACCTTTTGAACCAAGTGGGGAACCTTCTCTTATAAACGCATGCTTTTTGGGTTAATCAACGCAGGAGAAACTTTCCAAAGGGCCATGGATGTAGCATTTCGGGGACTAATCAGAAAATGTGTGGTAGTGTATCTAGAAGACGTAACCATGTATTCAAGCAACATAGAAGAACACATCCAACACTTAACTCAAAATTTATAAAGGTGTAGGAAATACGGTATATCCTTAAATACAAAGAAAACCATTTTCGGCATCGAGGAAGGTAAGATTTTAGATCATATTATATCCCAAGCAGGTATTCACATAGACCGAGAAAGGATTAGAGCCATAGCTCAACTTTCGTTACCCCATAACAAGAAAGTTATGCAATCCTTTTTCAGGCAAATAAATTTTGTGAGGAAATTCACTCCCAATTTCGCGGAAATCATCAAACTCTTACAAAAGATGATTCACAAAGATACCAAATTTAATTGGGATGATCAACGAAAGGATGCATTCAACAATATTAAAACTTCCATATCATGGGCCCCTGTGCTACGAAGTCCCGATTTCAATAGGGACTTCTTCCTCTACACTTTCACCTCCGACCAGTCGTTAGCCATAGTATTGACTCAGAAGGATGATGACAACAATGAAGCTCCGGTGTCATTCATGAGAACTAATCTTGAAGGATTTGAGCTTAACTATCCTATTGTTGACAAACAGGCCTATGCGGTTTACAAGGAAGTAAAACACTTCAGGTCTTACATCCTCAAGAACCACACCAAAGTGATTGTGCCTCACCCTACAGTTCGATCCTTGTTTACTCAGCAAGATATGGGGGGAATAAGAGGGAAATGGATGGTAGTAGTTCAAGAATTCGACCTAGATATAAAACCTACCAAGCTAATTAAAGGGAAAGGGTTATGAAAACTGGCAGCT
This sequence comes from Picea mariana, assembly GCA_032191745.1. Lineage (NCBI taxonomy): Eukaryota > Viridiplantae > Streptophyta > Pinopsida > Pinales > Pinaceae > Picea > Picea mariana. The sequence goes on along the minus strand of JASDQU010738201.1, from coordinate 8,571 downwards.
CAAGCCCAGGACCAAGCAAGTGAAGATTCTGGATGGGAGAATGAAATTGAATTATGGTGTGGGGAAGCTTCATACATTTTCCTAGGGTTCGATTCTTGGTATAATAATCTGGCCTACCTTCTACACCATGGGGCCTACCCAGAAAATCTCAACCCTAGGGAAAGGAGAGCTCTCAGGTTAAAATATGCACAATATCACCTCCTAAATTCGGTACTCTTCCAAATTAATTATGATGGAGTACTCTTAAGATGTCTCGAATGTAAATATGCAGACAAAGTACTGAAGGAACTCCATGATGGCCCTGCTAGTGGACATTTCATAAGAAACACCACCGCTCATAAGATTCTGAGGACTAGTTATTACTGGCCCACCTTGTTCAAAGACACTCATACCTACGCTAGAAATTGTAAAACCTGTCAAATGAATGCAGGGAAAGAGAAGAGAGTAGCAGTCCCACTCCAACCTATGACCATCTCTAGGCCTTTTGAGCAATGGGGGTTGGATATCATAGGAGAAATTACACCCATCTCTTCAAAACAACACATGTACATTCTTACTGCTACTGATTATTTCACGAAATGGGTAGAAGCCATCCCTCTGAATCATATAAATGAGAAGGTAGTAATTAAATTCATAGAACAACAACTAATCACAAGGTTTGGCATCCCTTCTGTTCTAGTCTTTGATAATGCTACTTATTTTTCTTCCACCCTTTTGACAGAGTTGGCTCTGGACAAAGGAATCATAATTCGGTACTCAGAAAATTATTATCCCCAGGGAAACAAAGTTGCAGTAACAAGAACCTAGTGAGGATATTAAAAAATATGGTTAAAGATGACCAAAGGAATTGTCATAATCTACTCCATAACACTCTGTGGGATGATAGATTCACACCCATGGAATCTATAAGGAATTTCCTGTACTTTATGGTTTACGGGAAAGAAGCCATCCTCCCAAACGGGCTCTATCTTCCATATCTTCAACTAGCCAAAGTTTCCAGCGAGGAACCTTCATCAGCCATACAACAAAGAATCAACACTTTGATCATGCTGGAAGAAGAGAGAGAAAAGGCTAAGTCAAAGTTCCTAGCTCACCAAGAGATAGTGAAAAGATGGTTTGATAAGCATAAGGCTAAAGAGAAGAACTTCTAAGTAGGATATCTAGTCCTGAAGTGGGACGAAGCAAATGAACCGAAGGGGAAACATTCTAAGTTTCAGAATCTGTGGCTTGGACCTTTCCATGTAGCTGAGAATATTGGGGTAGGAACTTATCGGTTATAGAATCTGAGGGAAGAACCTGATTCCCTCCTAGTTATGTCCAAGCCCTAAAACAATATTTCCAGTAATAATAATAATCTCTTTTGTTTGTACGTTGTTTTCATGATTTCGGTTCTAGATAGATCTTTGCGATTTTTCTTTATTTTATTTTTGTAGTCTTTTTTTCTTCACTGTTGAAGGTCGTGTTCAGCAAGACAATGGTTGATCTCAAATAATGTGACATAGAGAACTCTGTTCCTAAATCATCACTCACAAACAACACAAAAAGAATCAAGGAACCTACGATCGCTTTGAAGATTCCTCTACCCAACCTACGCAAATGAACAACTTTGGAGAAATGTCAGAAGTCTATGCTTAGTGGTTTGGTAATACCTTGAGGGAAAGTTGGAAAGGTGGAAAGGACTATATGAACCCAGAATATGAAGCTATTAAAGGATCCACCTTAACCATCTCACTTTGCAAATAAACAGACATGCTCCTCTCCCCACTAGCTCAGGGCATCATACTGAAATAAAATTGATATTATCAAAAGAGTGAACAGTAGGAGAGGGAATGAAATATCTCCTTCGGGGCTATAGATGCTTGTTGGTAGAATATCAATGTCTATGATTTTGGGTTGACCCCATCGGGGCTATGGATGCTCGCTGGCAGAGGAGCAACACCACAGTGAGTGATCAAAGGTAACTAAAGGCTTCATGCCAGTGAGTACTTCGTTAGATTTTTGTCTAAAAGAGGGCATGAGTCAGGGTTACAGGAACGAAGGAGGAATAAAGGTTAAAACCCCATGGGCAGACCCAGAAGCATCAACCGAAGAAGTTGAAAATGAAAGGGTAAAAGAGGCTCAGATACAAAACCAGTTAAGTTCTCAAGCTGCTTCTATATCAGTCGAGCCTTGAGGAAGGAACAAATATTCTACTTTCACCCAGTGAATCACCATTTGTTGAGCACTCAACACACCCTAAAAGTCTACATAAATTTTCACTTTTTGGGTACCACTTGATGTCTTGTGAACATCTAATTTGATCTTAGTATGAAAATTTTGCCTGTGCTTGTCTTCTGTTTTCATTTTTTAAGTCTTTCAAAGTTGTTCATGAAAGCGAAAATGATCATGAATTAACAAAGACTAACATTTTATTAAAGAACCACGATATCCTCAGGACCAAAATAGTCGAGTCCCAACCCCCATTGGCATCGGCAACAGGAAGTCTTAACTATGCGATAGGAGATATGCAAGAAATTTTGTCAATGACCAACCCTCGTCAGTGTTGAGAAGTTTTGAAAATGTAAGCATCGCGTGAGTGAAGGAAGGATATTGTCGATCGCCGACTACCGAAATTTTATCGGCATTAGAGATTAACAAAGATGTAACCTGCAAAGAAACTATGCGCCTGAACAGATCTCTAATCGTCGATCCTCGATACCCGTCGGCATCGAAAGTTTTCTAAGAAGGATACCAACAGAAACATACGCAAGATGTCATTGATACCCGACCTGAGCACTAAGAAATGCGACGTGATGGGATGTGCTAGCTCTAAGATATGCTAGATACGATGCATCTAAAATATTAATTAATTCCAGGATCATGCATCAATTGCTAATTTGTGCATAAACCAAAAGGATCATTTCAACCTCTCGATATAATGCATCTCCCCCCATGCCTCCGTTGTCAACCAACGTAGAATTTATTTGTAGATATTCGACGGTAGGTAGTTTTGAATTGCATCCATTACTCATATTAACTGGTTGATACGACTGGTAGGTTCTCTCCCATTATATTATTTTTATCCATTATGTATGAGCTCATTCTGTGTGCAAAGAAGTTCGGAGCACCAAGAAGAGAAAGACAAGTGAGCTGGAGAAAGCAAGCGCTAAAGGTATGTATCGGCTTAAGGGTGTTTTACGCTTCAATTAATATGTTTTCATCTAATGTTATTCTATACACATTTCTAAGACATTGTTTTTAGTTGTAGGAACAATGCCTCTGAAGAAACCCACCACCAGGAAATCCCCAAGGGAAACAAAGCTACAAGAAACAAAGGCTGGAGAAGGTTCCTCCCCAGCAATCGCAAGGCAACTGGAATTTGCTCCAAAGCCAGTGTCGGTCATCAAGAGAACCACCAAGAAGGCCTTCATCCAAGCCCCAACATTTGGAGACATAGAGGTGAACATCAAGACCAAAACAGTATTCCCTCATTCAGAAGAACTGTTTAAGAAAATAAAGAAGGAGGAACCCTCAAATATGCCCCGCACAATGATCTTGATATGAGAAAACTCGACGACAAAGTTCTCTTGAATGTCTGCAATGCTTATTTTCACATGGTGGAAAGAAGGACTTTGGTATTTCTCTACATTGAACTATTGAAATGGCTTATTGATCACCTTGATACATAGAGGTTCTTGATTAATGACGACAATGGAGGATGCGTCAGGGTTTTCCTCCCAGTAGAAGTTCAGAGTTACTACAAGCTTAGGGAGCCGGAAGAAAATTTAAGAACTGAATTTGTTTTGAGTTTCTATCAGAAGCATGACACCAGCAAGATTATGGCATCCTGGTGGATAGAGTATTAAAAATTCACCAATTGGACCTCCGATTGGTACCTAATGGCCAACCTGAGAGATCCTTACATCTATCTAATGGCCCTTCTCTGTCGATTGCATCGGGAAAAATACTGCTCTAGATTTTGGGAGGTCTATATGCCTTTGGATTATACTGTATCCATTTATGGAATAGGTTTTAAATGGTGTACACTCATCTCCAAACAGTTGGGCACTTGTGTACGACACGCTCAGACACCAAAAGAGGGAGAAACCCCTTACTTCTACATGGCCTCGTATCTGTTGGACGTCATCTATGATAATAACATCTTTGTTGGAGTGAACTTAAGATGACATTCCTTTGAGCTCCTGGTCCATGTATACTTCAGAAACCTTTGGGAAAGTAGGTACAAGAAATCTTATTCTCTCATCCGTGACTAGTTTATTACACACATTTACATTCTGTTGTTCAAGAAATAATACCCAAGGCTATCGGATGCAGCCAAAAGGGTGGTATCAAAAGTAAGCTACTAATATCTAGATGAGCGCGAGACCTACATCAGGGTTTTTGGTGCCATAGGAGCACCCCATATGTTACCTGTATATTTCCTTGATCATCTAGTATTAGGGGAAATCTGTTATTAGACCATTTTGCAGGGCTACAATGCCACTTTAGTAAAGGACAAGAAGCAGGCCTTCATACCTTATGGGTTTCATATTGGCTTCTACGTGATCAAAGACACTGCACATGCCAAGCAAGAAGGATTAAGTCAATTAGAATTCCAATTTTGGACTGGTTTTTTTCCCAAACATGATCCCAAAGGTCTAATCATGAAACATGAATCACAGGTATCATCCTATTGGCCCTATGCCCATGACCGGTTTGAGGATGAAATCTTCACTGAGAGTGCTCAAGACTGGGATGAGGTAGTGGCAAGGATGGATAATCCTAAAGAAACAAAGTTTAAGGCCATGAGTTTGGATGAGAAAGAAACAATCCTGGAAAAATCGGCTCAAGACATCCTCAGGGCCAGAGAAGAAAGGATAATATCTGAATCGGTCGAAGCGGTGGAATCTTCTCAAGAAAAAACTAAAACAATAAATATATCCCAGAAAAATCCAATACAAGATATGGATCTCCCCGAGACTTGGAATGCACAGGAGAGTGGGTCACTCCTGTATCAACAAGCCCAGATGTTAGTGAAGCAGATGAAAAACAACCTGGACCTTGTCAGGTTTCCAAGGATTCCTACCGATAGCCCATAAGAAAGCCCAACAGAGCCAACCAACCATGATTTCATAAACCTTTATAGCACCAATGGGTTAGATGACCCTGAATCCACAACACCATCGGCCAATTCATTGGTAGGCATGATGAATCAACCAGAGATAGGTTCGGTATCAGTAGAAACAAGTGCTCCTAACCCTCTGACTGAGTTCATCAATCTATACAGTGATGATGAGAGCCTGGAAGCATCTCAAAGAACCCCTGTGCATGTCCAATAATAAAAGGGACTTGAGAAGACTTCTTCTCCTTCTCTCGAGGTTCAACCCCAGGAAATTCCACAAAAGGAAAAGGAAGTCAAAAGCAGCCTCGACACAAATATGTCTGATGCACCAAAGAATCGGGAAGACAACTTGAATGACAATTCAAAACCGAGCAAGCCAAAGAAAGTATTATTGCAAAAATACGTTGGCGTTTCAATGACCGATGCACAAGAAAGTATCAAACCCACTCCCAACACATATATTACGCTTGAAACTCCGATCCCCGATAAGATTCAAGAAGATGTCAAGCCTTTGGAGCACAACGAGGAAGTTCGAGAACTAGATCTTGAACAAATTCACACCACCGGAAGTCTGGGAAACACACTCACATGGGATGATCAGCAGATTCCGAAACTAGTGGACATAGTAGTAGATCTCTATGAGATATCTTATGATATAAAGATGAAATCCATCATCGAAAGAACCACAAAGAAAAGGAGGATCACATTGGATCACTCCATCCTCATCACCATAGAGGATAACTTGTTAAACACAGAAAATTCTCGAACATCAGATCTCCTCGACGTGGGAATTGCGATATTGGAAGCCACCTGGGACAGAGCCAAACAAGATGAAACAAAGTTTTTCTCCGCTCGGAAGGAACTAAAACATTTACGTCACCTGGCTGAATACTATCAGGGCACCAATCAAACAACATTTTACCTAAGGAGAGATTTTGAAGAGGCCTACAACAAGCTCAAGAAGGAGCGACACTCTTTTACTGTAAATATTGTCAAATTCCAGGAGGATACTGTTGTTGGTGTTATCACCCCATAATTTATGGGAATCATCTTATGACTTGGATATTATCTGTGTCTGGTGATTTGGTTCACAAATGATATTGCATTCTTCAAATAATTTGTGAAAAGAAAAAAGAAAAAGAAAAAAGAAAAAGGAAAAAGAAAAAAGAAAAAAGAAAAAGAAAAACAAAAAGAAAAAAGAAAAAAGAAAAAAGAAAAACAAAAAGAAAAAAGAAAAAGAAAGAAAAAGAAAAGAGGGCTAAAAAGAATTGAAGTAAAGGCCCCATGCAATAATAGAAACTTGGTCATACCTTTCAAGCATGACCAAGTTCTTTTAAATTTTCAATGCTGATAGGTTAGTGAATGCATCTGATCAGACTGTCTAATCTTGGTCAGATAGCCCCTAGCATAGAACTAGTGAATAAATATGATCAGACCGTCTAATCCTGATCAGGTAGCCCCTAGAAAGAATAAAATCTTGACCCAACTGTTTAATCTGGGTTAATTGCCTTGTGACAGTAGGTTAGGATGTAGGTTAATTGCCTTGTTTCCCTTGCCCAAAGCGAAGCCAGAACGATAAAGATGTTACCCTATGACTCCAATGCCTAAATGTAATTGAATCGATGTCCCCCTTGGTGGTGTACAAGAGAAAAATCAAAGGAAAACCCATGAGAATGTCCTTATCTTAAGTTTTCCTACATGTGGTAATTTCTGCCCCCGACTATGTCTCATTCATTTTTCGATGGTCCGGATCGCTATGACTATATCAACGGCCCACGTTTGTTTCTGGACCCCCTTAGTGTTCTGCTTTTAATCAAAAGGGGGGGGTCTGAAATCGGTGGTAAAGGTTGTACAGATCTGGATGGCCATCATACAAGCATGCAGATCGATGGCTCTTAATCATTTCCGGACCCCCCTTGGTGTTCTGTCTTTAATCAAAGGGGGGGGGGGTTTGGAACAAATATTATTTCCGACAGGCCCCTTGTTACACATGGCGCGTTTCTATTGGTTTACGAGTCCCATCCACCACATGTTGTCCGACACTCCATCTCCCCTGGACGTCACCATCCACTCAGCCCACTTGTCCCACTCACGTCTGGATCTGAGTCCCATCCCGTTACTACTGCCAGTCCCTGGTGTCAGCGCCATAACACCCTTCACTCATGAACAACCCCCTTTGGCGACTTTACCCCCCATTCAGAAACTGCCACGTCAGCTGTCTGTATACTCTGTTTACCATCACCTACCATATCACCCCAAGTGGCCCGTTATACATTAATGACGGGATAAAACACCCGTTGTCATGCTAACCGTTTTCCTGCGTCCGACCGACCCAGTTTTGAATAAAAACGCCGTTTTGCTCATTTTCACTCGTTATTCATTCCTCGCGCCAGAAACCATCCATCGCACCAGAGAACTAATATATCATTTTTCCATTGCTTCCCCGTCATTTTCCTCCACCACCAGTAGACCCCACTAACGTTGTTTGTTGCAGGTACAGTCACTGAGATGGCATCTAAAACAAGGCCAGCTGAAGAGGAAGAGAATCCGTTTGTTCCTCCTCCTGTCGATCTTGATAAAATCCCTCTGGTAGACAAGGATCGCTTGATAGCGGACACTACATGCAGCTTTGATTTCTCTGATCTGCAATCATGGCTCCGAAAATTTTTCCTAGACCAGAGTGACGAGATTCAGCTCTGGGAGTCCAATCTGCCCTTATATCTGTTCCCCCAAGTTCACCATTTCCCAGAGTTTTCACTCAAGTGCCAAGCTCACTACGTCTCCGAACAGAAAGCCATTATTTCCTCCTCTAGGGACGTCCTCTTCTTCATTACCCCAGAGGATATCGACCAAATGATCNCACATGGCGCGTTTCTATTGGTTTACGAGTCCCATCCACCACATGTTGTCTGACACTCCGTCGCCCCTAGATGTCACCCTCCACTTAGCCCACTTGTCCCACTCACGTCTGGATCTGAGTCCCATCCCGTTACTACTGCCAGTCCCTGGTGTCAGCGCCATAACACCCTTCACTCATGAACAGCCCCCTTTGGCGACTTTACCCCCCATTCAAAAACCGCCATGTCAGCCGTCTGTATACTCTTTTTACCGTCACCTACCATATCACCCCAAGTGGCCCGTTATACATTAATGACAGGATAAAATGCCCGTTGTCATGCTGACCGTTTTCCCGGGTCCGACCGACCCAGTTTTGAATAAAAACACCGTTGTGCTCATTTTCACTCGTTATTCATTCCTCACGCCAGAAACCATCCATCACACCTGAGAACTAATCTATCATTTTTCCATTGCTTCCCCGTCGTTTTCCTCCAACACCAGTAGACCCCACTAACGTTGTTTGTTGTAGGTACAGTCGCTGAGATGGCATCTAAAACAAGGCCAGATGAAGAGGAAGAGAATTTGTTTCTTCCTCCTCCTGTCGATCTTGATAAAATCCCTCTGGTAGACAA
>JASDQU010738200.1:189617-201365 GCA_032191745.1 Picea mariana | reverse complement strand
TGATGACATATGAAGAAATCTTAATAATTATTTAAAAGGCATAAAATTGTTTAAGCTTATGAACAACTGATTCACCCCCCCCTCTCAGTTGTTCTAGTATTTCCCACACATTATGTAGATATACTGATGCAGATTGGGCAGGAAGTGCTTCTGACAGGAAAAGCACTTCAGGATTTTGTTTCAGTTTGGGATCAGCTATGATCTCGTGGGCAGAGTAGGAAGCAATCTAGTATTTCTCTCAGCACACCAGAAGCAGAATACAGTGATGCATGTTCTGCCAGCTGCGAAGCTATATGGCTTCAAAATTTGTTGACTGACCTATTTGACTTAGAGATGAGAGAAAACTTGATTCTATGTGACAACCAGAGCTGCATAAAAATGATAGAGAATCATGTATTCCATGACAGGTCGAAGCACATAGAGATCCGCTATCATTACATCTGTGACATGGTACAGAGAGGAGCCTTAAAGCTCCAGTACATTAACACAGATGAACAGGTTGCTGACGTGTTGACCAAGCCCCTATCTCGTGTGAAACTTGAGTACTTCTGAGATAAGCTTGGCATAGTCCAAAAGGACCTTCCTCAAAAGGGGGGAGTAGTTGTTATGTTCCTTGCTTCTGACCTAGTTGTCAGACGTAAAGTAAGATGTGATGTTCCTTGCTTCTGACCTAGTTGTTAGACGTAAAGCAAGATGAGATGTTCCTTGCTTCTGACCTAGTTTTCAGACGTGAAGAAAGATGTGATGTTCCTTGCTTCTGACCTAGTTGCCAGCCGTAAAGCAAGATGAGATGTTCCTTGCTTCTGACCTAGTTTTCAAACGTAAAGCAAGATGTGATGTTCCTTGCTTCTGACCTAGTTTTCAGACGTAAATCAAGATGAGATGTTCCTTGCTTCTGACCTAGTTGTTAGACGTAAAGCAAGATGAGATGTGTACCTTTATTCTGACCTGATGGTTGTGACGTAAAGCAAGATGATATGATTAGACTAGCAATGAGCTTCCGGCTAGATAGTTGTGACGTAAAGCCAGTCCAATATCCTGCTTCCGACCGGATGGTTGTGACGTAAATTAGGACGAGTATCTTGCTTCCAGCTTGAGTGCTGTGATGTAAAGCCAGTCTAGTATCTTGCTTCCAACTTGAGTGCTATGATGTAAAGCAAGACATTGAGATGAGACAAGCACTGAGCTTCCAACTTGACAGCTGTGACGTAAAGCCAGTCTTGTATTATGATGAGCCAGCCTTGTGCTGTGATGATGATGATGTATCAGTTTTCATACTAATACATATTGATGCAGATGATGATGGCATTCCTTTGAGAATGATGATACTACCGATGAAGAAAACTTTCGATGATTTATAGATACGTCAATCGGTGTTCCAAGATGATATTGATGATGATGTCCTCTCACCTACCTGATGTTGTTGATGATGTTGTCCTCTCTCTCTTGCATGATGATGCTGAAGAATACCCTTCTTGTTAAGGGGGAGTGTTGAAATAATGTAATTGCAAAGAGTATTCTTATTATTATTGATATATTATTCATGGGATCAATCCCCATTGTGGATTGATCATGTCAGTTATTGTAATAGGACCAAATACCCTTTTGCGGATTGGTCAAAAGACAATTGTAATAGGTAGAATAAGAAGTCATCCCCAACAGATATTAAAGAGGCCTAGAAATATAATAAAGGTGGGTTTACCCACCCAGTTTGAGAAGTCGGCCCTGCCAGTGAAGAGACACTTCACACGTGCTAGACTTGTATAAATAAAGAGGCCATCACCTCACTTAGACACACAACTCACTTGCTCATTTGAGAGACAAGTTTAGGTCTGCTGCTGGAGAAGAAGGAGAGAGAGAGTGGCGCATATCTGGGAGAGGAATTTTTGTATTAGTTTAAGAGATCTCTTGGCATTGTATTGGCTATCTACATCAAGGAAGTTTTGCTGGGTTTTCTTCCCCTGGAGGGTTTCCTAGGATAAATGTTGTGTCTCTTGTGATTGTGTATTTCTCATTGATCTTGGATTATGCTATTGTTATCTAATGAAATGAAAACATCTATAATAATGGCTTAAACATTAACACAAAAGTAATGCAAAATATGAACCCAATGCAGTTTCTTCAAATGAAAAATGGATGCAACTACACTTACAAAGAAAACTCTTTTTTCTTTTCAATGAAAGAAAAACATTTTGAATGCAAGATTTAAGACACCTTGAAATGAAAACTACAATTTTCTTTCCAGAAACCTAGACGCAAACAAGAATGTAAAACTTACACTAATATATTCTTTTCTTTTTCCAATACAAGGCTACCACTATGAAAGTGTTATGGAAATGCAACTACCCGAATGCTAAATAACCAACTCTTTTCTTGTAACGATGAGAGGCAAGGGTTCAAGAAAGGAGAAGAAAGAAAACAAACATATTTTGTTCTTTTTCGTTTACAAAAGAAATAGAAACAAAGAGATGTAATTTTCTTTTTGAAACAAGGAAAATTAGGTACAGAGACAGAAAGTGCTCAGCCATGAAACCACTAAAAACTCAGTGAGTCTGGATGTTCAGACAAACAAGCCAGATCTTTTATTCAACCCGACAAACCTTATACCAAATAACTAAAGCAAAATATTTTCATTTTCTGTATAAGACACTATTAGATTTCAAAAAGAAAATCCAAGAAGAGACTTGAGACAACCCATACAATTGAGCAAACCAAACCCTAAACCTAGAAAATAAAATTAAAAAAAAATAAAAAATAAAAAATCCAATTTGACACATGTCTGCGAGTGTATGCAGGAAAAATCATAGATATTTGTGGGTTGTGGAAGAACAAAACACAGATGTCTACAAGCTATAGTGATGCAACTCGTAGATGGCTTGACAAACTCAAAAAAATAAAAAAACTGCTCCTAGAAAGAGGGCTTCAAGACTTGACAACAATTCCTGAGAGGCTAAAAACTACGTGAAAAAACTTAGAAAATATAGACAATACAACAAGGCAAGAAACAAGCAAGGGACCCTAAACAAACTGACCCAAACTAGGAGAATCCCTAGTATGGTTGCCAATTTTTTTGACGAGATATTTCCCTCGTGACTTTGGGTAAAATCAAGACAGAGCAAGATTGTATTGAGAAGACTGGAAGTCTTCCCCGACAGACAAGCATACAAAACCGAAAGAATAACTACTTCTACTAGGAGAAAGTAGGGAAAGAAGAGAGGAGAAAGAGTGCACCTTAAGTCTATCATTTGATGTCAATCCCCGCTCCTGTTTCTCGAAGATCTCTCCATCCTTTGTCGGAACTAGCCTACAAAATGGAACAAAGACAAGCATTGCTACGAGGTAGTTATGTGATCAAACAATATACATGCATGTACTATATTCAAATAAAATATGTTAAGAAAAGACACACAATGTTGCATCAACTACACAATTTGGAGGGAAAACAATCTCTTCTATTAGCACCAAATAAATAGGCTAATTGCAACAACCTAACTCTCTTTCAACACTGCTTCGAAGCCAACTTCCGAGGTTCTTCCATGAATCCTTCAAGCATAAACTCAACCACAATACTCTTCCTTGGATAGCCCAAATAGGGATAAGGATACACCCTATGGCTATATAGATATGAAAGAGGCACTAGAAAGAAAGTTTCTAGATTGGGGAATGTTACTAAAAGGATAATAAGGAAAGGGAGGCTTGCCAGATATCTACAACATAACCTTGCACCAAAAGACTTGTCCATGTCTTAGCCCTCAATGGTGCTTTTATATATTCCCGAAGAGGCTGGGGGAGTTGGAATCCATTTTGTATAGGCATGGGGATGTTGGGAAACGATCCCAACCAAAAAACCCGCCCGAAAACTCAGAATTATTTTATTTTTTCCATTTTTTGAGGGCATCTGTGGGTTGCAAACTAGGAAGTCACATATATCCATGCTTTACATCAAAGGAGCCCGCGAATATGTGCAAAAGACATGTTTTTAGATAATTTGCATGAGGCAAGTTTGGGAAAATGTCTAGCAAGCCAAGGGAAAGGGTTAGGCCATGGCACAAATGCATAGGTGTGGCATTTTGTGCTATAACAACAATACCCCCTTCAAAAATATTTTTCATCAGATCTTTATGGTTAAGGGTTTTACATATGATGAAACTAAGTAATAAGATTCACAATCTTGCATTGGTGTTTCTATTGTTGATTATCCATCAACAAGTAGTCCATTTTTACTAATGGAAGTCTTAGATAACTTGTTGTCACATGGTCGCTTTCAATCCTTTTATTGTTGTAGCTTCTTTGTTTTTTTGTATTTGTTGTTCTTTGATAATATCTTGTCACATAATGGTTCCTTGATTCCCTATTCCATAAAGATAGTTGATTCTAGCATCTTCTTCCATGGTAACGTTGATATCGATCTTCTTGTCTTTCTTGCTAACTTTCTTAGTAATGAGGGTGTTGATATAATTCCATCTTTTGTGGTTTTCCTCATTCTACACATCTATATCATCAATCTACTTTTCAAATTTTGATTAACTCTTTAAAGGCAACACAATAGAGCTCGACTTAATGAAAAAGCTTGGCTCTAAAATGGCGGGGAAGGGGAGTTCATAAGAACAAGAAACAATGTGAAGTGGCATAATGACTTGCCATAAAGTTGAGCCAAGGAATGACATAACAATTGTTCTAGAGTCTGAGAGAGTGATTAGGGCTAGAGTGACAAACCCAAACACAACAATATCGAAGATTGAAAATTAATTATTCTATTTAATCAATCACATTAATTACTCCAATGTTTATGGTCCCTTTTTATATAGAAAAATGTCCTTTTATCCAAACATTATGAATAATGAAATAGTGCATTTAAATTTATGATTGATAGGTTGTTAGATGAATATGATTACTGTCTTTTTAAGTCCAAATGAAAATTATGAATAATGAATTAGTGAATTTAAATTTATTATTAATTGTTAAATGAATATGATTGATTTTTGAGATACACTTTTAATATAATATCATGAAATAACTTTTACAATTACAATTGTAAAATCTCCTCTCATCTTATATACTATCCCACATTGCTTATAAAGTGAATATTCTTACTTGACTTTTGCCATTCTTTTCTATGACATATTGTATTATACTTATTTTATCATGTTTTAAAATTACTTACATGAATCCAACACAACACGAATATAAAATCATCTATGATGTTTTAAAATTACTTAGATGAATCCAACACAACACAACACAACATGAATATAAAATCTCCTATATACCAATATAGGAAGTGATATCTTGCATTGTCCACATGAAGGACACTCACTCAATATACACATGTGGAAATAACCTTTTATGGGTTAAATGGAGGACACCGATGCATCTACTTTAATGTTTTTTAATTAAAGAGATACTCAAATTATTGAGTCATTTAAGCACCATAAGTGGATTGTGAGATTCTCAAATTATTAACTCATTTAAGCACCACAAGTGGATTGTGAAATGAATATACTAAAGACGTGGATTCAAAGTTCAAATTTGAGTGCCACAATTTATTGATAGAAAGATTCTCTCTCGTGTGTAAGTTGTCTAATAAATCCCCTTAAACAAATTTCGTGCCTTGCAAGATCCTCTGAATGCATAACTTTTCAGTAGACCCCACACTTTTTGCTCATACCCCACACTAGCAGTAGTTGGAATAATATGTAGAATACAATTTCTACACCTTAATCAAAGGATTACGTCATTATCTTAGACCAAGGAGCCAAACCATTGGAAAATTGTTCACCAATACAATGGTAGGAATATGGCACAACTAACCCAAATCTAATTCAGCTACATTTCTTCTTGAGCACAATGTAAATTAAAAGCATGGAATATACAATTGTGCATATTAAAAGCATTGAATATACATGTCAATGTAGGAGGTATTAGCTTGGTGCCTCTACTTTTCTGGGTTGTCACCGACTAGTGGTTGGTCACCTAGTGCTTTTACCACTTGGATCGATTATCCTTTCACTATTTAGTTGAATGACTCTTGTTTTTTCGGAAAATTCCTGTTACATGGCTTCTAAAGTAGAGTTTATATAGAACTAGTACAACCACATAATTGTGGTTGATCAATGTCGAAAGGTTGATAAAATGGAAATAATTCTTAAAAAAATATATTAAATTTTATTATTGATTAACAAATAAACAGTTGAGCTTCATTTATTTGGTGTTAATATTTAAATTTATGTTAATCACTTACATGGCAATCAATTAGCTAGCAAAGTAATTTTTAAATATGATTAGGTAAATGTAAAAAAGTAAACACATAAATAGATGTCTCTATAATAGCTAGGAAGTTAATGATTGAAATCACAGCCATTTATTTTCTGTGACTACTAAGAATATTCTAGTCATATTTAATCCTGTCCATCGAAAACTTATTAAACACTAAACCCCTATTAAATCTGCCCATTATCAATAGGTGTACGCCTTTCGGCGTAAAAATAATATATTTATAATCTGGAAGTTGTGTGTAATTATGGTCCAGTTTTCCATTGTATATTAAAGCACATTTGATTGAGAAATAAAATAAGGTTATCACATCATATTACATGTTTGCAATAAATTCCAAGGGGCATTTTAATGGTCGAAAAAGACTTCTAAACCAGATTTCGAGAGAGAAAATACATTCTTAATTGAATTAAAACTTTTGATAATGACTTTCAATTAAGAATGTGAATTGTATCGAAGCACCTATATTTCATAGACAACTCATTGTTTTCCATAAACTAATTCTAAGAGTCCATGTATAGTAAATCTTGGAGAAATTTTTTAAAATAAAGAATCAAATCAAATCTGCAAGTTATGTGTTTATAAAGTTGACTTTCTTTGTCTTTAATTGATTCATGTAGCTTTAAGTTTCGATTGAGACTACTTTCTTTATAGATGTAGAAGGATAAGATAAGAGATGTGATAGAAGTGGGGAATAATCATTGAATATTGAACCAATTCATTATAAGAAGTCGATATTAAATGTAAAAAGAGTGTTTTTGAAAGAGATTAGTTTATCTGGAATACTTTTTATTAAGGATAAAGTTTTTGATGTTGTAGAGTAAGTGGGTAACCCTCCTTTCTTAGAAACCACTATTATTTTGCATAGAAAATTATTGATGAAAAAAACTTGATATAGGTTTATTTGGAGATGGAGCCCATACCATATCAAATTTTTATAGAGAATGCATACAATTCATGAAAAACCTGAGTGTTTATATAATAGGGTTCAACCACCTCTAATCATCAATGCATGCAATTGATTTGATAAAGAAATGAGATCGACTTATTAATCATGGTGTAATCTAAAAATTTTAGAAATCTTGGAGAAAAAGGAGTGTCAATGGTCCCCTTGATCATATCACATCATGAGAAGATGACATTTTTAATGTCAACAACTACCTCTTGTCCTTGTCTTTGCAATCATTATTTCATTGGTTGTTCATTGAATATTGGAAGTAGTACATCCTATTTAGTGAAGTTGGTTCCTTCCCTCCCCTTCTTATGTTGATGGAATTTGATAACCAACTTGTAGTGAGAATCTCTATACTACTAAGAAAAAACTATAATACAAAACACATAGTCAACACAAAAAAGATTCTTTAAGTTGTTAGTGAAAAATCTCTCTAAAATATACAAAGAAATACTTTGTACTATGAGATGAAAAAGAGAATTACAAAGAAAAAGAGAGAATACAAAAAGTCAATAAACCATAACAACCCCATGTATCAACTTAAAGTACAATTAAATTCATTCACCAACACAAACTCAAATTCTACAATTTATAAAGAAACATTTTGTAATCACAATTATTATTTCATGTATATTTATTTCTATTTCTTTTTTAAAGTTCATATTGAAAAGACACTTGACATAGAGGTGCATACACACCAATGTTTTAGGGTACACACATATGATTGCTACATTTTTAAAGTAAATATTGAAAAAGATGAAGATACATTTATCTGATTAATAAAAAAGGTGCATGGTGCATGTAATTTAAAACAATATGGTACAAATCATGTTAATACAAGTCATGCATAATATAAACAATAATATACAAATAACACCAAAATTGTAATACATAACACCCATAAAACAACATCACCTATCACTATATAACATGATATGGATAAGCAAATCACATATGTGATATAGAAAGTACGTTGAATTTCATTAATTAAGAAGGACCCTCTTTATATATATAATATCATCCTTAATTCGATTGTACATTTAATCTGATTATGTTTGTAGATTTAAGTTATTGGAAAGTTCAAAAGCAAAATCAACAATTGATTTTGATGTTGGGCCCTCCAATAACTCAAATTTACAATCAAATTGCAATTAAATTATATAATATTCATAAATGACAATAAACATTTTCATATATATTTATATTTATTTTTAAAACTATATATAATATTTTTTTTAAATAAGAAGAAATATTTTTAAAAAACATTTATATATATATTTATAAAATGAAAAAAAAACATTTTGTAATTATAATTATTATTTTATATATATTTATATCATTTTTTTTTAAAGTTTAATGATTAAAAAGATGTGTTCCTTATTAGAAGATCAGAAGGTCATGAATAGGAAGGTAGGTTATGTACATCTACCATATATGCAAGTCTATAAACTTTAATAATCAAATCAAATCAATACATAAAAAAAATCTTTTACATCATAAAATAAAAAAATCTTATACACAGATTTGATGTTTAGCTCAACTATAACTTTAAAAATAAATTATTTTCATTAAAAAACAATAAAGTGGTGTGAAGTTTAAGTGGTTTCTTTTATGAATGAATAAGACCCCACTCCAATAACATGTGCACCTTCACGAGAATTTCAACTTCATGTTTTGGTCAAAGAAAAGGTTCGCGGTTCACGCGCTTTATAGAGAAAGATATTGAAAAGTCTTATCATGAGAGATCAGATATACTACACGCCTATAACACCTCGAACTTGGGTCCCATTCTCTTCAATTCAAATGTGGGGTCATTCTAATCATATGTCCACCCACGCCGAAGGCAGTGATTTTCCTCATTATTATACATTAAACTCTTTGACAATTTTAAAATTAATTTTTTATTTTTAATATGATAATTATAATGATATTTGGTGGAAATTAATTTTTAACTTTTTTTAATAAGATAATTATAATAATATTTGGTGGTACATTTAATGTTAAAAAGGTGATTGTATAGATTTAGATGTTTTTGTGTTTAATTGGTTGAACTATTATGGTGGTTAACATCCATTGAAATCAATATTGATTTATTGGACTTTAAAAAAGGTAATGGATTATTTGAGTTTTTTTATAATTTTATTTCTGTATTCCAAAAATATTGAGAGAAGTTTTGCAAAATCACCATAGTTTTGATGAGTTGGAAGATTTAAAAAATTGGTATTGTGATAAAAGAATATGATAAGTTTAAAATTTTTACTATTAATATTATTGGTGGAGATATTACACACTCACCTAACATTTCTTTTCCTAGGTGGACTAGTCTATGTTGAGGGTTGATATTCTAGATGAGAATATTCTCTCATAGATGAGAATATTCTCTCTAAGATGAGGACGCCACATCATTTTCACTCTCACCTCATGGTCACTTAACTAGGACTAGGTGGAAGTTCACTCCAAGTCTCTCAATGAATGCTCACATCTCTCAACCACAGTGCTCACATCTTTCTAGATCACTACTATAGCTCAATAGTTTCTCTCATCGAATACAATTATTTTCATTCTTTTTCTCAATTTCTTTTTAGTAAGCTTTATATGTTTTTTCACAATTATTAATGTTATTGTATATAAGCTTTTCTGAAATCATTACATCTATAATTGTTCATTACATTAGTTATTAAAATAAATTGTAATAAATCATAAATATAAATTACATTTATCAATATTTATTTAAAAATAATAAAATAATTTCAAAATATTATATAAATATAACCAATTATATAATATTAATTTTTTTATAAATTTCTTAAAGTTATTATTTTCTTTTTTATAATTATATCACTTCGTTTAAAAATGTTTATTGTACTTTAAGATCCTTCTTGTTTGTACAAAATACTTTCTCCTATCAAACACACTAACATATCCTATCAAACACACTATCATATCCTTTCATATGATATTTGTCAATCATTTTGAGATGAGATGTTTGTGGCTTAAAAGAAAAAACAATTTTATTATAGGTATATTTTTTGGGGGGTTAGGGAAGTTGGATAATTAATTAAGTAAGGATTTGACTTTTTATTTATGAAAAAATAAAAAATAAAAAAGTATGAAAATATGTAAGTTTTTAATTTAATTTTTTTTTATTAATAAATTTTCATATTTATGTAGATTTTATTCTAACTATTTAAAATCAAATTTTCCGATTTAAAAAATAATATGAATTTTAATATTTTAACGATATGAAATTGAAATCTTTTTAATTATAAAAAATATAAATTTTAATATTTTATTATAAAATTAAAATTTTAATTTTTAATTAAAAAGAATGAAATTTAAGAATTTCCAAAATATAGAGTGAAAAATTTCGATGTTTCAATAACTCAAAAATGAAATATGTCAAATATGTCAAATTTTCATTATTTTCTTTTAACATTTCGTTAATATAAAATAAGCTTGTTCGGCTATAATGAAAAAAATATAAATTTAAAACTTTCAATTAATAAAAATCAAATTTATCAAAATTTAATTGAAAAATTTAGAAAATTTCAATAAAAATTATAAAAAACTAAAAATGGAAAAAGGATGGAAATAACTAAAAAGATTAAATTCATTCTGAAGATTTGATGAAAATATTAAACATTTTAGTAGACGTTTATGGGAGACAACGAAAATTTCTGACGATATTTTTCCAGCCCGGATTCCACTGGAAGAAGTCGAGACGAACCACCAGTAGAGGTTCAAAAAAAAATCATTCAGTCCCTAAATTGTGCCCCGGATTCCGAGATTAGCTTAATCCCATTATTAATTCGATCACAACCTTCCCGTACGCAATACGCCAAGAGTGGTTATGGAAACGCCATATAAGGGACCACGCCCTTTTGTCTCTGTAACCGAATTAAGGCTGCTGTGTTAAGATAATCTCTGGCCTCAAAGCACCATTCATCTAAGCGATACGGCATTTAAATCGTTTCTCTGCTTTTCACACGACATTTTGGTATGAAAATCGAGCTGTTAGGATAGGTTTTCACGAAAACCTGCCATTTATCGTAATTTGGTCCATACCCGTTCTTTCACACTTAATTTTTTCGCTCATTTCAAGCGTATTTGGAGTGGATTTAGGATTATTCGTTGGTTTTAGCCTAATTCTGCAGTCTGGCCTTCTTCAATTGCCCGATGGTCCTGCCTACTGGAAATTTCAGCTTAATCTGGATCATTTTGGAGCAGAATTGCCTTTATTCGCCCAATGATTCTTCTCCATGATTCTTTTTGTGTAAAAGTTTAGTTCTTTAATGGCCTTTCCCGTGCAGAAAAGACCTGGAATAAAACAGTTAAATATTGCGTGCCGCGATTGGCGGGCCTACCTGGCAGTGAAAAATAATACCAGAATTCGCTCATTGTGCTGTTCTACTTGATGTCTTCACTGTAATTTAAGCATCTTTCAGTGTCGGACGACAACTGCTTTGAAGTCGAGAAATTGTTCAGCCTTTCAGCGTGTCCGACCAGAGACATTCTTTAGCCAG